>MU682296.1:227115-249551 GCA_026770625.1 Nicotiana glauca
CCTAGGAACAAATTCCTTACTGCTGCTAGTGCTTCCTCTTCTTCTGACCCATAGATAATATCGGCCGGTTGGAACGTCTATTCCAAATGTGGTATTGGCTGCTCCAATGGATAGTAAGGACCGCGCTATGGTGGTGACCAGTTGTTGAATTCCTCCCAGGTATACTCATATCCCAGACCGAAGGTGGTGCCATATTTCTTGAGTTTTATAGGCTTAGCGATTCCTTGGATGTTCTTGCCAAGCCCCTTGCCAGGCTCGTATCCGCTCTAGTTCAATATGCTCTCAATTTTTTTGTCCCACCATTTTTCCTTATCAACAGCGTTGACCCCCTCGATATGGTGATAGGTCTCCCCACCTATCTTTCTTCTGCCCCTACTGCCAGGATGGTCTGGCGACTGTATATGGGATCGCTACCATCACCGTGAATGATCACCTCCTGGTGATTCCACTCAAACTTCACTACCTGATGTAGAGTTGATGCTACGGCCCCAGTAGTATGAATCCATGGTCGTCCCACCAGCAGATTGTAAGATGTCGGCACGTCTATCACTTGAAAATCAACATCGAACCAAGTAGGCCCCACTTGCAAACACAGACTATTTTCTCGAATGGTGGACCTTTGGGAACCGTCGAAAGATTTCACGTTGATGGCCCAATCCTTGATCTCATGCAGTCCCTTACCCAACGTCCTAAGCGTTTTTAACGAACAAATGTTGAGGCTAGACCCTCCATCAATCAAGAATCTGGTAATAAAATAATCTTCGCATTGTACGGTGATGTGCAATGCCTTGTTGTGACTCAAACCTTCTGGTGGCAGCTCATCTTTATGGAAGGTGATCTTATGACTTTCCAATACTTATCCTACCATGTTAGCCATCTCTCCGCCGGTGATGTTGTCGGGTACGTATGCCTCACTCAGTACCCTTAGCAGAGCGTTCTTGTGTGCATCAGAATTTTGTAGTAAAGCAAGGATAGAAATTTGCGCTGGTGTTTTGTTCAGCTGGTCAATGACCGAGTATTTCTTGGCTTGTATGTTTCTCCAGAGATCATCTGGCCTGGTCTCGGTGATGGTTGGCTGACTAGGGGCCTGCTTTCTTGATTTAGCCAGATGTTTCAGGGTATAAACCCTACCAGTTCTCGTCATACCCTATATTGCAACAGCTTCTCCGAACATAACCTTGTTTTTCCTTCTTGCCTCGGCTGTGTAGTCCCATGGTATAGCCTTTGTATGGAATGGTGTCATGGCCGACATCGCCAGTGGAATTGGCGTGGCTATCTTTACTCCGAACGGAGCATGTACCTTGGGCGCAAGACTGCAACTTCGAATGGTGTAGGTGCATTTGCTGGAGACATGAATTTGACCTCAATTGGTGCTGGTGTCTTTTCAGAAGACGGCGCTTCAAACTCAAGTGGCATGGACATATTTACCTCAGCGTCCCCAGAGGGCTTAATCTGGACTACGATCGGATTGAGGGTGACTATTAGTTTCTTTGGATCGTCACCTTCTGTGATCAAACTGGTCGATCCCTTGGGATCCCAATCATGTGAACACCTCCTCCCTTGTGGTTTGGCAGAGGGTTATTGCGGAAATTTGGTCCAGGTTCCTTTTCCACAATAATCTTGTTATCAATTAAAGTTTGGATCTTATCTTTCAGAGAATGACATTCGTCAATGATGTGTCCTATTATGCCAGAATGGTATGCATAGGATTTATTTGAATTAACCCACTGAGAAAGGTTCTCTGGAGCAGCAGGGATATGGGTGACGTTACAAGCAGCTTTGAGTCTTTCATACAACTGGTCAATAGGTTAAGCAATAGCCGTATATTGTTTTGGAGGCCTGCGATCAAAGCTTGGTTGAGGTCTAGGGAAGTTTTGGCGTGCAGGAGGGGATTAGTAATGGGATGGTTGAGTGTTGTAGGCTTGGTAAACATGTACGGGTTGGGAATATTTGGGTGAAGTAGGCTGATATGTGGGAGGTAGAGGTGATTGATTAGTGGGTAGTGGAGTTTGGTAAGAGGGTGAGGGTGCTTGGTAGTTTGGAGTAGGCTAATATGTGAGTGGAGGCATTGGGTAGGTTTGGTATTTGACGGGAGATTTGGTTCTCTATGCCACCATTACGGCCCCTACATCCCTTTTCTTGGACACACCTCCTAACTGTAAGGCCTTATTTGTAGCTTGCAAGGCCTCGAAGTTCGTAACCATACCGCTTTTGATGGCCTCTTCGATCCTTTCTCCCAACTTGATAATGTCAGAAAATTTGTGGCCCTCGATCATCATCAGCCTTTCATAATACTGTGGGTCTTGAGCCCGGACAAAGAATTTGTTCATTTGTTCTTCTTCTAAGGCAGGTCTAACCTTAGCAGCTTCGGACCTCCAGCGAGTAGCATACTCGTGGAATGTTTCTGTGGGCTTCTTCTTTAGATTTTAAATATAGAACACACCCGTTGCATTCTCCGTGTTGAACCTGAATCTGTCCATAAAGTCGGATGCCAAGCTTACCTAGTTGGACCACTTCTTTGGATCTTGGCTAATGTACCAAGACAAAGCATCTCCCTTCAATCTCCTCATGAAAAGCTTCATGCGGATTTTCTCATCGTTTCTTACTCCAACCAACTTGTCATAGTACGTTCTCAAATGGACCCCTAGATCCCCTGTTCCATCGAACATCTTGAACTTAGGAGGTTTGTACCCCTCGAGCAGTTCGACATCGGGCTGTATGCAAAGATTTTCGCAGTTCAGCCCTTTAATTCCCTTACTTCCTTCAACGCCCTAAATTCGGCTAGTCAATTTCTTAAGTTCTCCGGCCAGGTTTCTGATGAGCAGGTCTTTATCATCAGACTCGGGTGTGTTTGAGATGGGTTGGGTGGAGTGTGGCATAGTCTCCACGTAGATGGGGGTATTATGTTGGGTGTGGCAGTGGTCATTTGTGGAGTTTTGGGATGAGCAGCGAGGTGTTATTTGAGGTATGGCAGGTGTTGCAGTGGTGGCGAGGAGGGGATGGTTTTGTTGCTTTGGGATATTCTGTGGAATTGTAGGGTTCTGAGCATTTGGGAAATTGATATCTGGAGTAGTGAGGGAAAATGACAGATTCGCTATATTCCGAACCTGATCAAGTTCTTCTTGGAATTTCAGCAGCTTTTTCTCCAGTTGGGATGCATTTTCCTGGGGAACGAGAGTACCATGACCGTGAGTGACCTCTACCCGTTCAGTTGAGTTCTCCTTTCTGGCATTGTTCAAATATTCCATCTACCCTTTGTTCTTGTTTTTGATGGGACTGAGAGGAGGAGTGGGTAGAGGGCCCCTAGATCTCGTAGAATAAGATGATGTCGCCAAAGTTCATGAACTAACCTTAGGGGAGGGGAATAAATAAATGAAAAGTAAAAACAAAAGGTAACAAGTTAGTGAGGATCATAAAAAAATATTGCAATATTTAAACACATAGTGCAGGAATGTAAAGCGTGTCCTAATTTGGGGACCTCTTTGTGCCCGAGGTAGGCCTAGCGACAAGTTGATTTGGAGAACTTGAAATGCTAAATTCCTTATTTTATTGATAAAAAGTAGACGAATCCCAAATCGGCACTAAATAATAGAAAATGAAAGTTTTCTAGTGGCCATTGGCCTTATTACATTTTATAAAGTGAAATGAAAAACTTCTATCTATTTGGTCCCAGGAGGACCTTCCTCAGGTTGAATGCTCTCGTTGATCAGATCCTCCAGTTCGTGTAGGTTCACCAGTAAAAATGCCTTTGCCAGGTGTTCTCCTTTTCAGATCCTCCAGTTCGTGTAAGTTCACCAGTAAAAATGCCTTTACCAGGTGTTCTCCTTTGTTTCCCTCCGCGCTCTGGCAGTCGGTGACTCTCTTCCTCACTTTTCCTTCCAATTCCAGCAAACTGTATTCTAGATATTCCAACTTTTCGCTAGCTTTGGCGGCCCTCTCTTTACACTCATTGATTTGGTCATTTGATGGAAGACTCCTCTACCAGTCTAGCAAAAGTGGGGGCGTGCTAATCATACCGAAATTGGGGACTTCGTGCCTCATTTTCTACAAAACTAAAGGGTTAAACCCTACCCCCACCAGACTCGGTGATTTAATACCAATAATTAGCATAAAGCATTTAGTTCTCCAAATAAATGCACAGAACGTGATGATTTTCGTTTGGGTTTTAGGGAAACCCATGGGACTTTGGACAAGGCCATCTTAAAGAGTTATTATGCGGACAACATAACTGACTCAGCTAGGTTCGACCATGATGCAGCATAGTTAAATGGAGTAAGGTTTCTATGGGGTTTTAGAGGGAAAAGGCACGGAATCGTTGACTACACCATTGATCGATTGGTTTTACCGCAAATATGCCTTTTTTCGGATTTAGGGGGTGATAATATTGAAAGAGCGCAACCACTCATTATAAGCATTGTGATGGTATTTGTTTGGCACAAGTGGAATATGATGTTGAGCACAATTATGCAATAATTAAAGGCATGTTGTCACGTATTTGCACATTAAGGAATCAGTAAATACAACAGTTTCATAATTTAAAGCAGTAGTAAATGAAAGTAGAAAAGGAAAGAAACAAAAGACAAGCCAGTTGCGCAATTGAAAATGGAATTGAATGCTTAAAGGAATTAAACAAGTAATAAAGGAGCATAAATTCACAATAATAGTCTGAAATGGTAAAAGCCTAATTTTCCCCAGCAGAGTCGCAATGCTGTCGTGCCCCTTTTTTGTCGCAAAATTGGGTTTATGACATTTGGAGGGACAACTCGTTCCTTTTGGGAACTGGGTTTGAATTTGAAGAGTCGTCACCTAATGATCAGAGTGCATTAGGAAACCAAAAGAGTTTGATTTGAATAACTAGAGATAGGGTAAGGGCTTGAAATTATTCTAAGGGGAAGGTGTTAGACACCCATCAGAATCCACTAGTGTAGTTTCCGGCAAAACAATTATTGTGAATTTGGATACAATTAACATATAAACAAATAAGGCTCAAAAAAGAGATGATTTCAACACATAATAGTTTGAAAGTAAACAAGGTTTGAAAGAGCAATTAGAAAAGCTGATTTTTAAAATAAAGAGTTACAATGCTAAAAGAGTAAGGAATAAAGAAGGGGGGAGTCCTAGGTTTATTAAAAATATGGATCACCCCACACAATGTCCGGTATTTACTCCTCAATGAGGGGCTACACGTGACATTATCCCGTGGTCATCATATCCATATCTACCCTTCCACCCCGTCAAGGTACTTAAAACACGGATTGGTCTCGATTACTTATTGCATGCTATTACCCATCCCATTCCTATCAGCCCCGAAGACACTTAGGACTACTAATCCTAAAGGGAGGGATATTAAGCTTATTTTGGGTTTCAAAGGTAAAATTCTAAGGTGACATACAAAAATACATATTGCATATTTGGGGAGACATATAAACATATAAGGCTCAATTATACCTCCTTGAATAGAAAAGAACATAATAGCATATCTTGCACGTACTGGTTAGGTCTGATTAGAATTAAATACGAGTGAGTTTAAAAGTTGGGGCAGATTGGTTTATTACACAATTTAGATAAGAAGACCAAATCAGGCCTGCCTGGTGGTTGTAATAATTAACAGAAGTGGATTCAGTTTTCAATTATTACTCTAAGGCTTGCCTAAGTGCTCAGACGGGATCTTATAGACATGCTATCTACTGAATTTTGAAGGTGATGGGATAGAGATGCATAATTAAACTAATTGATTACAGGTTCTGCAGGTGATACTATATACTAGTGTTGATTTTACATCTAACATTGAGTGAAGCGAATCAGATTCATTTAGAAACTCCTATAGGCATATTTTCTACACGTTGCTGATTTTAAAACCTTATAGCCATGGTGTCGAGATGCAGAAAACCTTATTGACATGGTATCTAAATGCAGACTTGTTTTAAGACTTATAGACATGGTATATAATTCAGAACTCATTTTTAAACCTATAGCATGGTATATAAACACAGTTTGAATTAAAACATTCCTATAGCCATGGTTGTTATGTGAAGTTTGGAATATGCAGAATTAGAGCAGTCCTATAGCCATGTTTTCTATATGTAGTTGAATATGCAAAATTAGAAAAGTCCTATAGGCATGATTTCTATATGTAGTTGAATAAGCTGAATTAGAACAGTCCTATAGGTATGTTTTCCATATGTAGTTGAATATGCAGAATTAGAACAGCCCTATAGGAATGATTTCTATATGTAGTTGAATATGCAGAATTAGAACAATCTTATAGGCATGTTTTCTATATATAGTTGAATAAGCAGAATTAGAACAGTCCTATAGGCATGATTTCTATCCTTTGCATGCATATTTACCCCACCTCTGTTTCATTAGTCAACCCCAAGTATTCTTTACAAATTATTACAAAACAAAGTAACAAATATATCAGAGAATACAAAGAAAATAGTTACAACCATAGAAGGCCTGATTCTTGACTTCATGTTTGAATTATGAGATAGACCAACTCAAAGACCACCGATCAAAAGCCTTTCTCCAATTTGAGTGCGTCAGAGTTTCCTAAGAGCCTTAATGGGACTCCGGGCAGTGCTCACACCCAAATTGTATCACCAGAATAGGGACAAGTGCAGTGTGGAAGTGTCAGCCCTCAAGTGTCCAAGTTCAGAGGGAGCTCAATGGGTCCCAAGGCAAGGATCATAAGAGGGGGCAGAACTTAAGTCTAAGAGAGAGTGAAAGTGAAGAAATAGAGTTCTGAGGGAATAAAGGAGAGGGAAACAGCCAAAAACAAGTTGATAATTTCATACAAAGGGATTCAGGGGGGTTGGGAAATTATAAAGAGCCTATGCTTAGGCAAGGGTAAGCTTTGGGCATGCACAGCAATAGAAGATGTTGGCATGCCTATAAACCCACCAGAACACACAATAGCAGAGAAACATAGAGGTTAAGATCCCATGGATCAAGCTTAAGTCATGGGTAGTAATATGCAATATTGTCATGCCTCAAACAAACCATAAGCATTGAACATATTGGGGTGGGGGTTTAGGATGCATAATAAATTCGGAACAAGCATAAGGAAATTATAGCATGCTAGAATAAGTACTGAACTAAACACAAGCGGTAGGCAGGCGAGAAGGTAAAAGCATTAAGTAAACACATTATTGTGATGCTGGAATCTTAATCAGAACATACCAGTTCAGAGAAGCAAAAATACAGTAAAAGCAGGTAACAGGAATTTGAAGGCAGGCCACAGTACAAGTAACAAGAAAGAATATTTTTGATTGTGAGTGTGAGTGTGAGTTTCAAAACTAAGAGTGTTCGTGTGTTTGTTAATGAAAAATCCAGGGTATTTATAGTTTGAAAACAAGTAGAAAATAAGGCAAGAAAATAATTATGGAACTATGCAGTGGCGTATGCACGAATTTTCATAAGTGGTGTCACTATTTCTAGTAAAAGGGTTGTACAATCAAAAAATGTTTTATGGAGCCAAGGGAGTTCGAACCCAAGACCACTCACGTGATACTTGAAACTAACAACCACTAGACTACTAAGATGCTTTGTTGCAAGTGGTGTCACTTTTAATGGTTTTATCTTGTATTTCTGTTTTACTTATTATTTTTATATATATAAATAGTAAAAAAATTCGACGAAGCGGTGTCCCGTGACACCGCTTACCACCATGTACATCCGCCCCTAGAACTATGTACCAATTAAAATCAAATCAGTATAAGTACTCCCTTCAATTAAGGAGTTAAAATTAAACGGTAACATGTAAATACTAAATAAGGAAAGCAATCACATAAGGCTGAATATGACCAATAAGGAAGTATCTTCAGCGCAGTATAAGTATATAATAGGTAATAAGACTAGGTTCATCAGATTATAATCAAGGAAAGGTCTGTAAGAATCGAATACCAATGTAATCAAGGTAAGGGAATTAATCAAATTGGGTAGAAAGGGTAGGGATCGAAAGTTTAAAGGAATGTGTTCAAATTGGTCCAGGAGACAGGGAAATCAGTAAAACTAGGAAAGAATCAATCAGAATTACACAAGGAGGTTTGAAATCAGCCCACAATTGAAGGTCATTTTAGAGGAAAATTCAACATATAAAAGAGTGCATAAACATTAGGCATGCAAGGCTGAACCTATGAAACAGAAGTGTCATTCAATCATAACATCAGTAAGTAGTGGACTATCGAAAACATGGTAGTCACATAGGTCAACTTCAGTAGCTTAGTAATAGAGAAAAGAGAGAGTATCTAATAGCATGCAAAGGGGTCAAGTGAAAAGACCTTATAAAAGAGTTTAACAGGAAGTCAAAATCACATAAAGAAACAAAAGATTTCGAAATTCAGTCGAGCAACAGATGAAGCAACTTCAGAAACTCGAATAGGTCCAAAGGAATTAGGGTTTTGAAACCCATCGAATTCCGAGCATGACAAACAAGTAAATCACATAGCAAATAATCTCATAACTCGAATGAAACCCCAAATCTAGGGTTTTCACCATCAATCGAGTATAGAGATGAAAACAAGTAAATCAGGCAAAAAATACTAACAAAACAAATTCAGAAATCTCAAAAAGTAACTAAGACTTTAACATGCACACTCCAGTATAAGAACAACATAAAGAAACACAATAGAACATGTTAAAAGTCAGAGAAAGCTTCGAAATAACTTAACAAAACCCTAAATCGGAAAAGATAAAGGTTCTGATGGTAAAGTTTTGAAAGAAACCTTGAGAAAACGATTAGGAGTTAAGAGTAAACACATATCTAAAATAGACCTAAAAGAATTGGAAGAAACTCGAAGGTTAGGGTTTCAGAAGAACCCCAGATGGTGAGAAAGTCTTGGAAAGTCATTGATCTAAGCAGGAGAAGCCAAGAGTCAGGCTTGAATAGTCATGGCTGGCTGGAGCAAGGTCAAAGATGACCGGAAACAGCCATAGAACTTAAAGCATCCGAGGTATGGACCAAGCTTCTTCAAGGTTTGGCCTTGAAACCATAGTACTCAACCACATATATGTCAAGGGAGGTAGATACATGCTTTCAATGGCTTTCGAAGCCATGGATTTGGATGATTTTAGGGTGGAAACTGAGGGAGGCGGCTAGGGCTTGAGAGAGAATTGGGAGAAGGGGGGAATTCAAAGGCGGCTACAGATGAAAACTGATTAGGGTTTGGGGTAGTTCGGAGTTTAAAAATGGTAAGAGAAATAGGGACCGTTGATCTGGGAGATCAACGATTGAGATTAGAGAGGGTAGGTGGAAAACGGGTCTGGGTCGGTTTGAACGGGGTTTGGGTCAGGGTAATTGGGTTTAAAAATTGGGTTCAAATTGGGGATTCAAATAAGGCTAAAATTGAAATAAACGGGGCTAGCATTTAAATAGTCATTTTTTCCTATTTGATTTTTTTAAAATAGTAAAATAATTTCTAAAAATAAATTAAAGGTTCTAAAATGATTAATAATACATAATTATCAAATTAAAAATACTGGAGTAAATTTTATAAATATAAATACAATTAGATCTTAAAAGAGGCTAATACTGTAATTATATGCAATTTAGCTTTAAAAATACTAAAGCAATTTATAAAAATATGAAAAAATTATGTTAGCTATATTTTAGTATAGGTATGAGAATTCAATAAATGAATTACCAAAATAATTATTTTGGGAATAATTATTGGTTTTTCTTGATAAAATAGGGCAATAAATTGATTTTAAAAACTTTTAAAAATTAAGGAAAAATGATAAAATATTGGTACATACTTATATATGCATATAAAAACTATTTTGAAGGTATTTTTTATATTAAAATATACAAAAAAAATTAGGTATCAAAACAATATAGTGTACAATATTGTAAACGTTTGTGAGGATCAGAGCTGTAGTCTAGACACCTAAAAATTGATTATCCATTTATTCTTTCCGCTATCAAATCGTCAATTCCTATTAACTCACACACGGATGTTGTAGCGGAGGGATGAATGAAAAGATGATATGTGGCATTTGCACCGAAAATAATTTTGTAAGATTTCAAATGATTGGCTTTTTTTTTTTTTTTTTGGTTTTCTATTCGGTGTCGGGTACCCGCATTGGAGTTCGGCTATATTCGGATTCGCATTTAAGTAGGGTTCATTCGGGAGAAGCACTTTCTACTAAGGATTTTTCCATATCTAAGACTCGAACCGAGACTTCTAGTTAAGAGAAGAGTAACATCATCCGTTACACCACATCCTATGATGATCATGCGTTTTTTTTTTTGTTACTCTTTTAGTGGTATCAATAATTAAATATACCATGAAGAAAGTGATGAATCCCTAGTCTTGAAAAAGTAAATACTAGGAATAAACCTAAAAAATAAAGGGGGCTGTTGACTATACCTACCAACATCTACTATTTATAGTTTTTCCAAAGAAAAAGGAAAAAGAAAGTAGTACGACCTTAGCTTTGACTGCAGATATATTTGGATCATGGAACTAAACTATACTTTTAAAGCAAAAGATAAGGGCAGAATACGTATACAAGTAATTGCCACGATCTTCTGCTTATCCAGTGGATGATTTAATTTTTCCGAATATCCATGTGTATGATGAATATATTATTTAGTAGTAGTAGTGCCCTTATTTCGTTTGTATTTCATTTTGCACCCTAAAGAAAGGATTTACGATGGCCCTACTTATATTTCCTTTGACACTTAACTCCAATAACCAAAGTGAGAATAATAAAGTTCTTAAAATGATCTTGTTTGCAATAAATTTTTAAAGTATGAAAAATAAACAGCAATCACCAAAAAAAAATGAGGAAAAGTAATTTTATTAGTCAATCGTGAGTCTTTATGAGCCTGTGTGCTCCCTTGAATCTTCTTTCAAATTGTTTTTCGTGATTCGAGGGCTTAAGGAGCGTATTTCTCGAACGTAGGATGATGCGAATTTTCTAGGGATATATTTGATCTCCATGAAAAGAAAGAACATTTTTCTTGATCACTTGCTGTCTTTGATTTCTTTGTGCATGTTCCATGAATTTATGGAATTTCGAGATAATTTCTTTGTGAATATCCTAAGAGTTTATGAGATTTTTGAGATACTTTCAAGTTAAAGGGAATATATGTGACCCCTTTTATATGTGTAGCTAGAGTTTAGGGTAAATTAGAATTCAAGCAACCCTAATGGACTATTGGGTATAAACAACATAAATATCGGAATTTTACCAATCTATAGTACATTACAAACTTATTTACCCTTCCTAAAGAGGCTGTCGCTTAATTATATTAGCATATAAAATTTATTATTTATATATAATATAATATATTAGACTCCAAATTTAATTATTTTATCTCATTTTTCTTCTCCCCATTCCACCCAACTGAATATAAACACATTTTCATCCAAAATTGATCGTTACATGTGCGAAGAAAAGTTTCGCAGCTTTGAATTAAAAAATCAAATTTTACCGAATTATTATTTGTTTGAATTGGGTGTTATTGCAAATGATTGAGAATAACCTTTAGAGTTTATATCCCTAGACTAATTTATTAATAGAAAACATCCTTCTACTAAGTAATATTTAAATATATTGCTTTTCAACGTGAAAATGTAACTAAAAGAGACACATTTAATCTCACATTTACGCTTCATTTGACCTATGCAAAAATCAGAACAATGAGCTCAAAATTATGAATACTCTATTATTCACTCATATATGCTACTCCTCAATTCTTTGCGCTACTGAAAGTAAAAACTTTTCCAATTTTATTAGGTAAAACTTAAAATTGAGGATGATCATTTCCAATTTTATGTAATAACTGACTTATCTAATTGACAAACTTAAAGGGCCTAGTTTGGTTACGAGAAACTTTTTGCTTTTAATAATATATAGTACATAAAGGTAAAAATTTATCTATAGAAGTGTTCTATAGAGGAACTATGAAGCCAAGGTTAGCCAGGATCTTACAACGTCTAGATTTTTATCTAGTTTAATTCTGATAATAGTATAAAAAGAAAGTTTTGAAATAACAGATATGTACAGAAGCTCGCACTCAAAATCGAACTGTAACCATTAGCCGAACCGAAAAAATGGTTTATTAGCTTGTTGGTATCAGGTTATCGGGGTAACGGTTGGTGAACGGATTGAGATTTTATAATTAACTGATTAATGGATTGAGAGTGGATTACTTAATTTCCTTATCGGATAAACCGGTAACCCGTTAATTTTTTTTTTTTTTATACTTTTTTCCCTATGTATATGATGGATGACAAGTATGAACAGCGGAAGCAAATAGCCAGGGTCACTTGCATGTAATATAGACAATACATAATCACAGATTTTAATCGAACATAAAATCGATACTTATCTCTTGAAACGTGACCGCGATCGTGAGAAGCCTCCAAGCAAGAACGAAACCGTCCACGAGATCATCCTCCAGTTTCACAATCTTCTGTTGTGTGACCCGAATAATGCCTGGAATTAGCGAAATTCGTGTGGGCGAATTTCTCCTAGGAAAAGCATGTAGTAAAACCTTGCCTCCTTATGGAATAAGAGCTCTTTATATAGCCACAGGTTTTAGGGTTTAAAACCCTTTTCCTAAACCTGTTGGGTCTTTCTTTTCCACCAAGAAATAGAATTCCATTTAATTCCTAATTTTCCGGGCACAGCAGGGACCGCAGATTTAATTAACGAGGCTTCCTATTATGGAATTAATTCGAAATATTCGAATTACTACTCCCATAATAAGTTACGAATTATTCCACTAAAAATTTGTAACTGCACTCCTCAGTTCAATTTCGAAATTCTTCCATTAAATCTTATTTAACTCCCCATGTTAAGATTCAGTTACTAATCAAATAAATTAAATTACTGACAATTTAATTCATTGATTATTTCCTTTAGACTTTCACTTAACTTATTTCATGTGACGGATACAAAATTCACCTTTTAATAAGTCAAAACAATAATAATATACACAACTAATAACAATTATATCAAGATTAAGAGTATAAGTACATTTAATGGCTAGAGAGTTTTATTTTAGTAAATCATTATAAAATACTTATCTCTACTTGGTCCGTTCAATACATACAAAATGTACTAGCACAAGAAGTTGGAATTAAACCATTCCCATAATCAAGATAAATTATCTCTAATCTTGTGCTACAATCATTCCTAATGGTTTGTCCAATTCCATCATTAGATTGTGAACATGATCTTTATACTTATAAGAACCGATGATTTAATCTTCCGTGTATAAGCTAAACTCTATACACTAAATCATCTACTATATTAGTAAAGGACACAAACGAATGTATGATCTATTTAAAACTTTATTAAAATTGAATAAATAATTGTTCCATAATAAATACTATATCCAAACCAAAATTCATGGTTAATAGTATATATCCCAACAATCTCCCACTTAGACTTTTAACCATGACAATTATTAGAATATACTATATCTAAATACATGATTAATAGTATATACCTTAACAATCTCCTACTTAGACTCATAACCATGCATATAACTTTCACAATTATCCTTTTGCACGACTATTAAAAGTCTATGCCAATAAACTTTTACTAAAAGGAACTTGCCAAGTTATTTTTAAATGTAATCTTTGTCTAGTAGTGCTTTGTCGTAATTAACTAGTTTGGTATTAAGCTCTTCAGGGATCTTGTTATGAAACTCTCCCAAGAGTACATACCAAACTATGGGTTTCCTTACTATTTCTCCCACTACGACAAAGTACTACTAATATTATCTTCAATACCTTCCTGTATTGAAATATTAATGACTTCTTCCTGTAGTATTCTCTGCTCAACATCACTCCCACTACTTGGAGGTAGTAAATTTCTTTTTGTCTATTAACGTTTCTCCCACTACTTAAATGCAATGAAACGTCAATTCCGACAAATAGAGTTGTATGTTCTTGAGCGTTTGAATTTTTAGATTATTCATTTATTATTTCTTTGCTTAGTTCCTGTAAAACTAGTTTACTTCTAGGAACATAGTTTATTAAATAATCGTATTATAGAGAACATGTATTTGTGCTAACAATTACCTTCTTTTCTTTAGGAAAACAAAATAAACCTCCTTTCGTTACCTTGGATGTCCAATAAATGCACAAACATTCATCCTTGATTTTATCTTATCTGTTTTCCCTTTCAATATATATTGGACAATTCCATATCCGAACTCTCCGCAGACTAGACTTACGTTAAGTCCACAATTCTATGGGGTCCAAGATACTAATTTAGAAAGAACTAAAATCAGAATGTAATTGCAGTTTCTACGGCATATCCATAACGAAAAAAGAAATAAATCTGAATAACTCACCATTAATCTAAACATCTCCATAAGAGTCCTATTTCTTCTCTCTACCACATCACTCTATTATGGAGTATCCGATGTAGACAATTGAGATATAACCTTCTAATTTGATAAGTAACTAATGAACTTTGTAGAGAAGTGCTAGCCACCTATGATTAGATCGTAGTAATTTAATATATTTTTATGATGCTTCTCCGTATCAAGCCTTAAAATCCTAAAATTATTCAAAGCATTCAGACTTACGGTGCATCAAATAAATATATTCATAGTTTGAATAATCATTTATGAACGTCATAAAAATACTCAAAATCACCTATTCCCTATATGTTCATTGGATAACACAATCGAAAATAGATTAGTTCTGACTTATCACCAGCTCTCTTTCCTTTAGAGCAGAAATGTCTCTTAGTCATATTTCCTTTTAAACAAGATCCACAAGTTGGTAGTGCCTCTACTTTTAATGAACCTTAAGGTTCATCCTTGACCAACTTGAAATCATATTCGGATTAATATGACCTAGACAGAAGTGCACAGATAAGTTTCACTCAAACTTTAAAGAACATTTTCTCTTATAAGGTAGACTATTATTATTCAGTTCAGGAGATCGACATTAACAATAACAAGATCATGCATCTATGTACCACAAGAGATAGGATATTTATGAAGCTCAATAACACAATCATTATTCTAAAATAAATTAAATATACATCTCTTATTTTGCTCAAAAACCGAAATTAAATTCCTTATAGCAAATGGTACATACAATGCATCCATCAAATTAACGTCTTATAACGACCAAAGGAAATTTTTTATTAGTGATACGACAAACTACATGAAGTCATTGTGGATTTGAGATATACAACATTAAATAGATCATAATAAGTCAATTAACACTGAATAATAAAATTCAGACTGCATTCAATATATATATACATACATGCATCTTGAGTAGCAAATTTCGATGGGAAAAGAGTCATTCATGCAAAGTATATTATATAATGCAAGAATTATACAATCCAAAAAAAAAAAACAGAACCAACTCAGATGGAGAGCAAACTGTTATTTTTAGTCAATTGTATATATCATAACTAATAGCTCTAGTTCCATTGATCCAACATGTATACTCAGATGGAGAGTAAGTACATGATATCAATAACTAGTATTTCACCTAGTGAGCTTACAATAAATTTATCCGATATGGAGGAAGACCTAAAGTCGACGCATAAATTTATACTCACTTGAAATGAATAGTGAAAGACCATAGAAATATATTTCTATCACCACTTAATCATGGTTGCATTATAATTACAAAATTGATTCAACGTGTGAACTCAGAAAGAGAGTCAATACATGTTATCAACTACTAGTAATTATATTCAGTAAGTTCATAATAAATTTATCCGATATGGAGGAAGACCTAAAGTCGACGCGTAAATTTATTATCTTACTATAAATAGTGGAGACCATAAGGGTTAATTCATATCACTTGATCACAACCATGAAATTTTCTCTAAGGATTAAGTTTCAAAATTCACAAAATGCTCAAAAACCCCATGTAGACAGTCATGAAACACTAAATTAATGTTATTCATTGCATACAACAAGTATTATTTACCAGGATTTTCTGATAGACCTACCAAAATTCAGGTCAATTGGAGATCATAAAAGTCATGATCTTCAAAACAACAACCAAATTTGAAAAGCTACCATTTAAGCATTTTTAGGAATTTAAATCATGGCATACATTCCAACCATATATCAGTTTATGTAAAATAAACATGTGTCATCATGTTCCAAATTTAACAAAATAAAACTGACATATAAGGAATGATATTTTATATCTAAATCACATTTTAATCTCGAAAACTGCCAAAAACCCATCCAAATGACCCTGAACTACCGAAATACAACATAATTCACTGCATAGAAGTGAGTATTTCTTATCAGGTCATTTCCGATGAACCCACCAAATTTCAAGTCAATTGGAGATGATGATCACCAAAACTAGACCAAATTCGAATAAGTCTTTTAGGCGAATTTAAGATTCAACCAATGTGATTTACATTCTTTTAATTTATCATATTAAGTTAAATCATCATGTGTAATCATGTTCTAGATTTAACACAAATAAAACTGATATATAAAGAATAATTTTTCATATTTCAAGCTTATTCAATCCAATAAACTGCTTAAAACCCTCATCTAACGACCTCGAAACATCCAAAATAACGTGATTCACTGCATAGCAGTGAGGGTTTCTCACCAGGTCGTTTTTAATGGGCCTACTAAATTTCATGTCAATTGGCGTTCGTCAAATTTATGACCTCCAATTCCATAACTAAAATTCAGAGATTAACTGTTTTAGGCATTCTCATGGATTAAAATAAATATGACGATACTTTCTATTATCCTTATAATTATTCTATGAGCACAAGATATAGATTATGTCCTTCCTTTTCTGTAAGGTATATAAAACCGTGTCTTACATCCAATTGTCCTTCCGTTTTATATACATGAGAATTCAAGATACTTCTTTTCATCATAGTTGGTGAAAACCACAATGTCTTTTCTCATGAATTAGTTTAATGTCACTAGTGTCAAGAGGTAAACCTCTTTTGTGTAGATGAAAACTCTACTACTAGCATAAACTTATCAAGGACAATTAATTTTTACATGGTACATTGAGCATTTATCTGACTCAATTAAATAGACTATTTTAATAGATCCTATTTATTAATCATAACTCCCAATCTGTGTGCTAACATAATCACACATGTATAAAACTATTAAGAATTTTCAATGATCTTAAATAAATAAATCACCTTGGTGATAACCATTTATTTAATCATAATTCTTAACATATGTATGATTTCATCTCTTATGTATAAAGTGTCAAGAATTTTCAATGATTTCAAATAAATAAACCCCCTTGGTAGTATCTATTTATTAATTATAAATTCTTAACCCATGTATGATATTATCTCACATGTATAAAGCTATAAAAAATTCAGTGATTCCAAATAAATAAATTACTTTGGTAATTCCTATTTATTAATCACAAAATTATAATTTCATACAATGTTATATACATATAAGAAGATGGTAGTGCACATACCATATAATTAATTCTCATATAACACATCCCTTTAAAAAAACTGAAATCATACAATTGCTAGACCACTTTTGGTAGGTCACTGATATATACCAAAAATAAAGCAGATACCGTATAATTTCGTTCATTCCAAAGTGATGCACTTCTTTATATTAATTAATCACAAGAAAAGGCACATTATGAATTATGAAAGACAAGTTGATACCTACTAGGCAATATTACCACTCAGCCACCACCTAGAAACCTCAACATTGTTTCATTTATTGTTTTTTTTTTTAAATCAAAAATCAAACATAGAAAGGTCATAATAGACTGTCAAAATCGATCAACCAACCTCCTCGTGTTTGTTTTTACAAAATCTTAGATATAGTCATATAACCAAGAAAATAAAGTAAAGTGAATCTTTAATAAACCAAGGTAGTGTCGATGCCGCCACCGTATCTAATCACAGGCAGCAGCTCTTCTGCTTTTTCTTTCTTTGTTAATTATTTTCTGCCAATCAACAAAATTACAAGCAAATTACCATCTACAATGTTTGCTGCCGCCGCCATATCAAACACAACAAGCAATTCCTCAATCCTTTTCTTAATTAAATATCAAGAATATGGCACAATCCATTAGATTGGAACTAACTGACGAGGATTGCTTCCACTGCAATCGATGACTTTCAGTGACTACACATGTTATTGTATATAATTGCACACATACACAAACATATTTCAGGTTATCTATTTAGACGCAAGTAGGTTCCGGTACCAATTGATGGATGACAAGTATGAACAGCGAAAGCAAATAGCCAGGGTCACTTGCATGTAATATAGACAATACATAATCACAAATTTTAATCGAACATAAAATCGATACTTATCTCTTGAAGCGTGACCGCGATCGCGAGAAGCCTCCAAGCAAGAACGAAACCGTCCACGAGATCATCCTCCAGTTCCACAATCTTCTGTTGTGTGACCCGAATAATGCCTGGAATTAGCGAAATTCGTGTGGGCGAATTTCTCCTAGGAAAAGCATATAGTAAAACCTTGCCTCCTTATGGAATAAGACCTCTTTATATAGCCACAGGTTTTAGGGTTTAAAACTCTTTTCCTAAACCTGTTGGGTTTTTCTTTTCCACCAAGAAATAGAATTCCATTTAATTCCTTATTTTTCGGGCACAGCAGGGACCACAGATTTAATTAACGAGGCTTCCTATTATGGAATTAATTCGACACATTCGAATTACTTCTCCCATAATAAGTTACGAATTATTCCACTAAAAATTCGTAACTGCACTCCTCAGTTCAATTTCGAAATTCTTCCACCAAATCTTATTTAATAACTCCCCGTGTTAAGATTCAGTTACTAATCAAATAAATTAAATTACTGACAATTTAATTCATTGATTATTTTCTTTAGACTTTCACTTAACTTATTTCATGTGACGGATATAAAATCCACCTGCAGGGTTTACACATGAAAACTTATAAGCTTTCATAAAGGTGTATCATCAATCTCTAGACCGAGACATGAATTCCATCAACTAACTATTACTTTGCCAATGTATATTACTATTGTCCAATTTACCAGGCATATTGACCCACGAAAGAATCTCGTCTTTTAATAAGTCAAAACAATAATAATATACACAGCTAATAACAATTATATCAAGATTAAGAGTATAAGTACATTTAATGGCTAGAGAGTTTTATTTTATTAAGTCAGTATAAAATACTTATCTCTACTTGGTCCGTTCAATACATACAAAATGTACTAGCACAAGAAGTTGGAATTAAACCATTCCCATAATCAAGATAAATTATCTCTAATCTTGTGCTACAATCATTCCTGATGGTTTGTCCAATTCCATCATTAGATTGTGAACATGATCTTTATACTTATAAGAACCGATGATTTAATCTTCCGTATATAAGCTAAACTCTATACACTAAATCATCTACTATATAAGTAAAGGACACAAACGAATGTATGATCTATTTAAAACTTTATTAAAATTGAATAAATAATTGTTCCATAATAAATACTATATCCAAACCAAAATTCATGGTTAATAGTATATATCCCAACAGTATATAAAATAATTTTTGAAACCTTAAGGTACTCTCGGAAACTTCAAGGTACTCTTTCGTGAATTCCCAACTATTGTTTCCCCTTTCTTTTGCAGTTAAAACATATTATGTTTACCGTATATTGCAAAGCATGTACTCAAAAAGATGTATGTTAAGAAGTTACGTGCATCTCTTCTTTCTTCTTCTATTGTTGGTATACATATTCTTTAATTGTACGGTTCTTGAAGAGTAAGGGATAAAAGACACTTCCTTTTGCTTTATAGAAGTAGTAATTAAATCTCACAACTTACTATAAAAAATTCTTAGCTATGCAACCAAAAGAACTAGGGTTCAAAACTTTTCTATTTGATTTAGCCGATAAATCGCTCGATTATCGTCTGATAATTATTAATCCGATACCAATCCGCTCGTTATCTTATTGAATGGCTAATGAATACTATATTTATAATTTGTTTGCTGATAAGCCAAAATATTAAGCGTAATAATCCGCCCGATAAGCACCCCTAGCTCGCACAAGAGACAGAGGATAAAGGAGTTGATGAGATCGTGTTGCTCAATTCGCCTATTTGTTTTTTTGTCATGTACCGTAAACTTTTAATTGATAAATAATGGAGTATTCGATATTTACCAAAAAAAAATCCAGAAGCGGATAAAGAGGATGTTTGGATTAACTTATTTTAAGTGTTTATTAGCTTTTAAGCATTTTTTTAGTTTATATGGTGTTTGACAATGATAAAAAGTGCTTAAAAGCACTTATTTTTAGGCATAAAAAGTACAAAATAAGCCAAAAGCCAAAAATTGAATATTACCAATTTGGCTTTTCGCTTAAAAGCTACTCCACTTTTTATCAAAACAACCCTCAAAGTTTTTACCGTACCTAACTATATCAATCTAAACCTCCTAAGGCCAATAGGGTTATATGATCATAATAAATTATTAAGGAGGCAAGATTTACTATCTTTCAAATTTCAAGGGCGGAAAGTGAAATAGAGTCATATCAATCTTGTCATCTTATGAATATGATCATATCTTTTTAAGAAAATCCAATTTCCACATGTAATCTCCCTGACAATGAAGTTCCTTGCTTTGCTTACGCCTAAACCTCTGTTTTGACCTTTTCGTCTCTCCTTCTCTTCCAACACTCCCTTAAAGCTTCTCTCTCTCTCACACACACACACACAAAGAAA
This sequence comes from Nicotiana glauca, assembly GCA_026770625.1. Classification (NCBI taxonomy): domain Eukaryota; kingdom Viridiplantae; phylum Streptophyta; class Magnoliopsida; order Solanales; family Solanaceae; genus Nicotiana; species Nicotiana glauca. The sequence goes on from MU682296.1 coordinate 247,804, forward strand.
CATTGCGATGGCTCTGTTCTCAAAATCAAGAAAGTTGGTCTGTTTGAAGCCCAAGATGGGTTTTTTGGGTTCACATTCTATTCATAATCATCATACACTTATATCGCCAAATCTGAAACGCCCATTAGGAATTCTCGGAATATATCCTCCCCACTTCGCCTTTCGCCGTTTTGAATCAACCAAAGCTGAAACACAGCTGAATAACATGCAGAGAATCGACAATAATTCCCAGGTGTATACTCCCTCTTTTCCATTTATTTCTTTTTTGGTTCGTTCAAAAAAAAAAATTCAGAAGCTTAAAGTACATATTCTGGTCCATCTGAACTTGTTTAGCACCACAAATTGAAAAAGTATATAATTTCCTCTTTTCTTCATTTCAACTTTGATTTATCATCTTTTGAATATTCTCTCTTTTTATTTACAGTACTTAATTATTGTCTATCACCCTCCGTCAACGTGCGATTCCTTTTTTTCGTGGCCAAGCACATGAAAATTCTTTTTTATAATAAGCGATAGTGAGATTCGAAGCTAATATACATATCTATTTGGATATCATTTAAAGTTCCATTACCAATTCATCTAAAATTTATTAGAGAAAATATACTTTTTATTTATTTATTAGTACGTAATTGTTTTCAACTCATGTTTGTCGCTAGCTTGATGCCACCTTATTTGAGATATCTTCTTGTTCTTATCTCTTTTTGTATGCGCAGTGTCGTGAGAGAATGGGAGTATATCATATCTCAAAATTGTGGCTGCTAAATTAGTTAAGGTTCAATTTAATACCCATTTTTTGTTTCTACTAGTAGAAACAGTATATAAGGTTTGTTCAGGATCATATGAATTACCAATTAATATTGGTTCATTTAGGTGCTGAGTTGGCTTATCTTGTAAAAAGAATAAGAAAATCTAAGGACGGTTTTGGAATACTTTTTTTATCTGCAAATAGTTATCTGGAAAGTAACTGTTGCACCTAACCTCAAGAAAATGGAAAATACGTGGTTGGGTGCGCCGTGCTTTCACAAAATAAAACAAGTCATTTCATTTGAATAAGTTGGAATGAACCAGCGGCGTAGCCACCCTATGTCATGGGTGGGAGGTACACCCTTTGCCCAAAAATTATACTGCATATAAGTTAAATACTACTTTAATAGGTTAATATTATAGTTTGAACACTCCTAACACAATTGAGTGCGGTAGTCCAGTGGCTCAGGGTATTCAAAGTGACTGTAGTTCACGGGTTCAAAGTTCTGCCCATTTTGTCTGCCAAAACTAAACAAAGACCACCGTGTGTGGTCTATTTGATTCTTTTGCAATTTAAATTATTTCCTAATAAAATAACTCTTAAAACTTAAATTTGTGTAAAAATAAACAACCAATCTTAAAAGTAATTTTTTAATTAAAAATTATTTCTTAAATAAATTTTATAATTTAAAAGTCAAGCTACAATAATTTTGATACACCATTCCTCGATAAAAAAAAAATTATTCTTGTTTAAAATTTGAACATTCTTGGTGAAATTCCTGAGTATGTCATCCTGACTATGCCACTGAATGAATGGCATCCTCTGTCAGGAAAAAAATGTTATAAAGTTGAAGTAATCAGAAATAAGGATTTTTAAGTTTGCTTGCGTATAAACTGCTTGATTGCAAACTTGAACTAAAAGATTGCTGATCACGCCCAATGTATATCCTCTAAATAGGATTCTGCGGACGTTGCAAATAAAACCCAAGTATAAAGCCCAGGGT
>MU682296.1:267910-281145 GCA_026770625.1 Nicotiana glauca
GATTTGGGAAAAGAAGAAGAAACTTTACGAAAAACATAACCTTTGCAGAAGGAGTCTTCAAATGGTGAACAGACAACAGATGTTACATGTGTCATCAGAGCTCAGAGTCAGTAAACTATCTTTTTTTTTGCATTGTTCAGTGGCTGCAGACATATGGCAAATGTCCCTATCAGTTTTTGGTATTAGCTGGACAACACCTCAGAACCTAAAGGAAGCAGTAGAAAGTTGGAGCTCCTGGGAAGTTGACAGGACCATCAGAAAGACCTGGAAGATGATCCCAGCATGTATTTTTTGGTGTATTCGGATAGCAGATGTTTTGATGGCGTTTCAACTTGCTCCCTGAAATCTATATGTTTGATGAATCTTTTCAGTTGGAGTAACCTCTCCCCTGTAAATGATGTTATTCCTCTCCTATATTTCATTAGCTCTCTTACTTTGGCAGGCAAAGTTTTGGTATTGTTTAGCTCATGCTCTGATCTAGATTCTTGTAATTGGAGTTAACCATTACTGTCTTTTCTACTCTCTTGCATCTTCTTGATGCCTTTACTACAACACCTTACTTCATCAAAAGAACATAAAAACCCATTCTAGGTCCGTTTGCAGCAGACCTTAAGGAAATATCTTTATTATGTGACTCCAACGAATTAGAAGGATTCCCACTGGGCTTATTCCCTTTCCTGAAACTATTTCAAACCAACCAGGAAAATGAGATACTCAAGTTACGAACATTGTACTAGACTCATGAAAAGAATTGATCTTGCCTGTTTCTAGCCTATTGGAACCTTAGATAATTCTAAACATAACAGAATTTACCTGCTACAAAATATTTTCAAGAAACACATAATGAAAAAGAAACAGAAAACCTACTGTAGAACACTCTTAATTAAGACTCAAAATCCACTATGCTTATTTCCAAATAGAGCCATTGACCTCAAAGTAGATCAAATTGAGTGCTTGCCCATTGCAAGCACCTCTATCGGCCATTTTATAAAATTTCAAAAGGCTGCTGCCACTTGCTTCTTTAATGTCCTATTTTAGTCATATGGAGCATTTCTGACACTCAGGTACTAGATCAAAGCGGACTTTTACAAACAAACCCCAAAATTAATGCTTCAGAAGCAGAATTTTGCTCCTGTAGTAGAAATTTCCCCTCATTCCTATACAAAGATGAAAGCTTTTCACTTTCTTGAAGATAAACTAAAGCATGTTTACCATCCACACCATGCTTTTCATCCAAATATCCATCCCTAGAACTCTCAACTCTTACGCATGCAACAGACGACCTAAAATGTAAAACAAAATACCAAAAATAATCTCATTACACAATTATCCAGCATATACTTTGAAATGGCGGGCTCTTGGGTCGTCTGGACCCATATCTGGTAAAAGTGATAGCCTGGTTATCCCTACACCCCACACGTGTCCAGGAAGTCCTGCTTGTGCTCTTTCTTTTTTGTCCAGGCCAGGCACTTCATATGTCTTTGGGTCTTGATCTGAGCACTCGTCTAACTGCTAAGAAAGCTCAAGGGACCTTTCTTTCTGAGCTATTGGCTACCGGTCTTATTTCTCTTGGTCGGTTCTAAAGGTCTAAGGGGAAGACCTTTTCTTACTCTTCCGCTCCCCGTACTTGCAACCTTTTTTCTGCCGAAAGAGAGTGAGTGCAAACCTTAAGGGGTCGTGATCAGAAAATGAATTAGGCATCGATCCTTCTAGCAGTAAGGGTGACGCTTAAGTCAACTAACACAAAAAGATACTGTTCAATCAACGATTGCCTTTGGGCTAGAAACTCCATATGGGGAAGGAGCGTTTAGCTCCCAAATTATCTGAAACTTCATGTCTCATACTACCAGTTTAAGGGTATTAAAATGTAAGAAAAAATAAAATCTTTTCTTTTTTATAAGAGTGGTGTCCGCATCAGCTTGCGTGGATGCAGCTCTTCGGAGCATAGATATATATATGTAAGAACCCATTAAAATTCCAGCAAATATTAGATTTGAAAGCATAATTTTAAATGTTCAATAAGTTCAATGTCAAGGATCAAACTCATCAAGTTCAAATAGTAATCTGCCTCTGTCATTAATCACTAGGAATATTCATCAGAAAGAGAAATAACGATAGGATCTTTCTCCATTTCACATTTACATAAGCACCACTTCACAACAAAAATAAACCTACAATTCGAATACATTTAAACACAACCATAAAATAAGAAGCTAAAATAATGAGCAGAAAATTACTTGGCAAAGGCGAGCAGCGAGGGAAGCAGCTTTCTTGGCAGCAGTAAGTTGTTTATCGTAAGACATTGAAGAAGCTCTTAGAGGAGTTTTAGATGCTTTGAGAGAGAGGGAAGTAGAAAGGGAGAAAAGAGAAAGGGGTTTCGTATTTTTTGTTAATGGCAGGGTTCGTGTTAAGAAATTTATAGTCCCAGATGACACTGCGAAAGTAGCCATGTCCAATTCTTGGAGTCGGCGGCAAATAGCCAAATGGGGCTTACATTTGCTTAGGCATGTGTGTAAAATTTATTATGTTGGTTTTGACAAAGTTATTCTCAAAAATAAAATTATTTATTCTTGTCTATCAATTTATTTTTTTACTCATAAACTAATTACATTTTATATTCATAGTAATTTTTATAGAGAATTTTCTATTTATTCTCCAATTCTTTTTTATTTCTATGCTTCTTTTCTTTTCTCTTTTCTTTTTTTTCTTTTTCTTTTATCCTTTTCTTTTTTCTCGTTTTCTTCTTATTTTTTTCTTTTTTTCTATTCTAATTTCATTTAACTTTTTTTTATATTCTTTTGCTCTTCATAATCTAATTTTATTTTCTATTTTCACTATTTTTTTATTATTCCTTTTTTTATATTATTAATAAAGAAAAATCAAATGGTGTACCAATTAAATATAGCTAATATAACCAAAAAAATATTAACTAATATTTGATACCAGTATAGTATATAGTTATACCAACAGGGTATACAATTGTGCGCAAAGAGTTAAAAAAAGTTTAATTCAATTATTAAACTGAAATAATATCAGTTGTCAGTAAAAAATTCAAAAAATTCTAAAATGATCTAATTGTAAGAGTATACCGTTACATTATATAACATACTATAATTTTTTATTTATTTTTTTTTTTTTTGCATTTTTAATTTGCCTCTTACGTTGGGTAAAAGCTTAAAGCAAATTAAAAGGGAAAAGACAAGTGAATTTACGGGTAATAAGTATACTATTATAGTATATTGTATACTATTACAACATATTGTTACAGTATATTGCATATTATTACAGTATACTATAAGAGTATACTGTTGCAGTATAGCTAACTCCTACAGCATATTGTATACTGTAGCTGTGTTCTTATTCAATTTTCAACTGAAAATTTCGATCTCAATCACCTCAAATCAGCTCCATATGCTATAAAATTTCAGTATGAACTTCCAGAAGGTACTATAAGCAATACTATAAGAGACTTAGGGTCAGAGGGTTCGACAAGAGTCTACTGCGGTTGAGGAAAATAGAATACTGAAACAGCAAATGACCAAAATGTGTCAAGCATGGGCCAATAGCCAAGGACGACCTTGTCATGAGTCACAATTTGCTACACGGCAAGAGCAGTATCGCTCTCCTAAGTACCACTCGTACTCGTTTGATCTTCCTGCAAACATTGAAAAGCCTATCCGAAAGATGGTACATGAAGAAATGACCCAAAGAGTGAAAATCTTAGAACAACGGTTGAAAAACATGCAAGGGTTGGCAGGTCAAAAGAGTGTTGCCTTCAACGATCTATGTATATTCCCCGGTGTCCACTTGTCGCCTAGTTTCAAGACTCCCAAATTTGAAAAATATGATGGACATGGAGATCCCATAGCCCACCTGAAAAGGTATTGCAATCAGCTAAGAGGTGCTGGAAAAAATGAAGAATTGCTGATAGCTTATTTGGGGAAAGCCTTACGGGAATAGCATCCGAATGGTTTTTGGATCAAGACACATCTCGCTGGTATGTCTGGATGACATGGCATATGCCTTTGTCAAACAATTCCAATAGACCCCAATTCCCTTTCAAACCTGAAGAAGAAACCATCTGAAAGTTTCAGGAAATATGCCATTAAATGGAGAGAGCAAGCGGCTAGAGTTAAGCCACCCATGGATGACCACGAGCTAATCATTATTTTCCTTCAAGCTCAAGAGCCAGATTACTTTCAATACATGATGTCCGCAGTTGACAAATCCTTTTCGGAGGCAATCAAAATAGGAGAAATGGTAGATAATGGCCGTAAGACAGGCAGAATTATAAGTCAAGCAGCTCTCAAAGATGCAACTCAGGCTGTCCAAATTGAATCTGGTGACACGAATGAGAAGGACGAAGAAATCATGATGACGTCGGGGTCGAGAAGAGGTCCTAGGAGATCATCTCGAAGGTATGAGCAGCCTCATTAGGTTTCCCATGACTCCCTTGAGCACTACTATCCACCTCAGAACCCACAATCCTCTGTCGCTTCAACTCCGCATGTTGTCCAACCACCAAAACACCCCAGAAGGCGATCACGAGCACCGCAAAATCCCCACCATCCTTCACAAAATCCTCAAATTCCCTATAACCCATATCCAAGCCAAGGGTATAGAAGGGAACAAAGGTTGAAATATAATTTTACACCATTATGAGAGTCATATGCAAGCTTATTTGAGAAGTTAAAGCATTATGACATGATTGCACCCATTCCACCAAATCATGTGGACCCACGTGCAAGAAGTTTTAACCCTTCTAAAAGGTGTGAATACCATTCCAATGCCTAAGGGCACAATATTGAAAGCTGTCGGGATTTGAAAAGAGAAATAGAAAGGATGATCCAGGAAAAATTGATTGTGATCCAAGATAGTGACACCCAGAATATCACGCGGAATCCTTTACCTGCACATGATGATGCACACTTTGTGGGGATAATGCCTAGTGACATGGAGTATGAGAATCCTCTCGGGAACTTGCTAACTGAAGTTAATGATTTTGAAATTGGAGAAGGCCATGGTGATTCTGATGAGCAAATTGGTGGCTAAATATCAGTCTAAGCAAATTAAAAGTCATTCTCTCCTCACTCGGAAGGAATCTTGGTAACTTGTTTTGATGTTTTTTCTATTATCTGGGTTATTTCAGGGTTGTGATCCAGATTTTATTTGTTTTATTGAGTCAAATCATTTTATCCTTCTATTTTGTTTGTATGAGTCATGTCTGTCTATTTTTGTTGCTATTTTTATTATCCGGATTATTTTAGGGTTATAACTCGGATCTTAGGCTGCTTGTTTAGTTTTCAAACCCTTCCATCCTTATTCAATAAAATACAGTTGGTCATTTTTGTGTCATTCTATTCCTAGTTCTTTTCTCGCTAGTTCTAATGACATGACATGCATGCGAAAATTTTGGCCAGATCTTAGAAACTGATTTAATTTGGAAAAAAAATATACTTTTGAGGATGAATAAAGAGTTGAAGTACTTTGGAATTAAGGTCGAGTGACATTCACCTTCGAATCATTGTGAAGATCGGGCTTGGGGATGCTTAATCAAATGAAGTTTGTTGGAAAGTTTGACATTAAGGGACGGGAAGTGTCTTGTGACCACAAAACACCAAGAAGACATGCATCTTCATCAATGATGTGATCGGGACAGGATACTATAATTGGCATTCTCGAGGCTGGGAGGCCCTTTTTCTGCTACCGCAAACACTTTATACCCTTTATCACCCCTTTGAGCCTGTGTTATCTTCTTTGACCACCCTCTTTTGGAATCAAGTTTAGAGTTAAAAGCCCAATAAAAGATGAAAATGAAAAAAGGCTGAAAAAAAATAAAATAAAAAAGAAAAGAGTCCATGCCCCAAGAGTAAAAAATGGGGCAATTCTCAGAAAGTTCAAGTGAAAAAGAAGAAAAAAAGAACAGTCAAAGGTCCATGCCCCCAGAAAATAGAAGATGGTGCAATTTGTTTTGAAAGAAAAAAAAACAAAAAGAAAGATGAAAAATAGTTAGGCCATATGTTTGAACTACGTTAGACCTGATTCCTTTTAAAAATGGGATATGTAGGCAGCCTCACGGTTCGGTCCAACCAAATATAAAAAAGAATTCATAAAATCCCAAAAATCCCCAATAGCTGAAACTGGGGCAGAGATTTTATTTCACTTTTGAAAGAGTCGATTCCAACCCCTAATTTTGAGTTTACTTTGAACCTTCATGCCGACCTTTCTTTCCAACCCTATCCAAAACCTTCCAAATAAAGACCTCCCGATATGCCTTTGAGAATGCCAAGATATGCATGCAATGAGCAACAATTGCCACATGTAGAACATCGTCGAGTTGCTCGCAAAAGAGGGAAAGAAAAAGAAAAATGAGAGAGTTATGAGTGAAAACCCTCATGGGCACTGTAAGATGATGGTAAGCAGAGATAAACAAATGAGAGAGACTTGCTGGTGAAGACCCCTCAGGGCACCACTAGTCGAAAGTGAGTCGTGAAGATGATGTGAAAGATTGGAACGAACAAGCCCGACTTCAAAGGTCATAAGAATAGTAACAGGGAAGATTGGATTAGATTGGTAGATCGGTCGTTAAGTCCAAAATGCATGTCATGATCATTACGGGTAGTTATTGAAAAAAAAAACTCTTCATTCTATCCTTCCGACAGGGGGCATTTCTTGTTAATATTTATTTTTTTGCATCATTGTGTCCTTTACTCTGATTCAGTCCTGTCGAAACAAGCAAGAAAAGATTTCAAAATATGTTACCAGCTTTTCAATTGCACAAAGTAAATTTGGCCAACACGCTCAATTGTTATACTGTTAACTTGCCTTGAGGATTCATGCAAAGGCTTCCCCAAAAGACTCTTGTTAGCCTACTTGGCGCAAGCAAAAATAACTAGTGATTCTCTCTGACACACAAATTGCTCAAAAAGTAGGAAGTCATTCAAGATATCGGAAAAGGTCACCTAAGCAAGGATTTCCAGTTGGGATAAGGCTGATTGAGTTGCAAATACAAATGACAATGGGTATGAAACAATCAGAGTTGGTGCGGAACAAAAGTCTTTTGAGATCGACCCAAGCTATTCGAGCAAAAGCCAAGCTGCCAAGACTCAAGGCCACAAACCGACCACCATTTTCAAAACTGACAAATTTTTCTTTGTGTAACATAGAAAAAAAGCAGTGCCAGGAAGGTGGTTAAAAAAACAAAAACAAAAAAAAAGAAGAAAAGAGCCGACAAAGGGAAGTTTATCAAATCTGTCTTTATTTGTCTTGCTAGTGTGCATAAATTTTGCATTGCTCTTCACATTTTTCCTCCTAGGATAAAAGTTATAGTCTGATGGATTTTCTGCCATTAAAAATCTTAGTCTGATGAATTTTTCTCCTAAGATAGAAAACCTAGTCTGATGAACTTTCTCCTAGGATCGAAATCTTAGTCTGATGAATCTTTCTCCTAAGATACCAAAAAAGAAGAAGATAGAAGACCTAGTCTGATGAAATTTCTCCTAGGATCAAAATCTTAGTCTGGTGAATTTTTCTCCTAAGATAGAAGACGTAGTCTGATGAACTTTCTCCTAGGAAAAGAAATCTTAGTCTGATGAATCTTTCTCCTAAGATAGAAAACATAGTCTGATGAACTTTCTCCTAAGATCAAATCTTAGTCCGATAAATCTTTCTCCTAAGATAGAAAACCTAGTCTGATGAATTTTCTCCTAGGATCAAAATTTTAGTCTGATGAACTTTTTCTCCTAAGGTAGAAAAACTAGTCTGATGAACTTTCTCCTAGGATCAAATCTTAATCCGATGAATCTTTCTCCTAAGATAACAAAAAGGAATCTAGTCTGACGAATCTTCTCCTAGGATCAAATCTTAGTCCGATGAATCTTTCTCCTAAGATAGAAAACCTAGTCTAATGAACTTTCTACTAGGATCGAAATCTTAGTCTGATGAATTTTTCTCCTAAGATAACTAAAGAAAAAGAAAGAGACCTAGTCTGATGAACTTTCTCCCAGGATCAAAATCTTAGTATGATGAATGTTTCTCCTAAGATAGAAAACCTAGTCTGATGAACTTTCTCCTAGGATCGAAATCTTAGTTTGATGAATCTTACTCCTAATATACCAAAAACAAAAGACCTAGTCTGATGAACTTTCTCCTAGGATCAAAATCTTAGTCTGATGAATCTTTCTCCTAAGATACAAAAAAAAAAAAGAGACCTAGTCTGATGAATCTTTCTCCTAGGATCAAAATCTTAGTCTGATGAATCTTTCTCCTAAGATAGAAAACCAAGTCTGATGAACTTTCTCCTCGAAATATTACCCATAACTAATATGGGCTATATCCAAAAATTTATCCAATTTTGTCCATGAATCGACCCTCAAATCAAGGATTTATCATTTTTCAACTTTGGGGCTTAAAATCCCAATTTCTAGAATCCAAACATGGATAAAAATAGAAACCAACAGAAATAATCATGGAAAAACATCAAAATAAAGGTCAGATATTTATCCCTTTGTTGAGACGAGAACAATGCCGCAAAAATCACCTCAAATGGAGCTCTAGAACTCAAGACATGCACAAAATACTAAAATTCTCGGTTTAAAATACTGTCCAGGCGAATTTCCTTCATCACCTTTGCAGGAGACCACCGCGTTCGCGGAGAGAAATTTTTTGCGTTGACCGGTCAACCCAAAAATCCTTCTTCTCATTCTTGGAGCCTCTCTCGCAATTGCGAAGAACAAATCTTCGCACCCGAAACCAGCAATTTTGTCCTACACGGAAATGGGAATAACTCTCTCATACGATATCGAAATTCGACGATACTTGCTGCTATGGCTTCGCAATTATGATACGATCTAATGGTTCAATCCTATTACAAATCAAAAGTTGTTTTCTCAATATAGTGCCTTTTATGCCCAAAGAAATGACGCTGAAACATCAAATAAGAGCGCGATACAACCCAAACACCTCTGAATCACTCTCGAGGCCTCCGAAACCCCGTTCAATCACATAAATCAGTCCCATAACATAACACGGACCTGCTCGATGCCTCAAATCACATCAAACAACATCAAAATCATGAATCGCACCCCAATTCAAGCTTAATGAACTTTAGAACTTCCAACTTCCAAGTTCGAGCCGAAACCTATCAAATCACGTCCAATGAACTTCAAATTGTATACACATCTTATTTGACATTACGGACCTACTCTAACTTTTAAAATGGGAATCTAATCCCGATATCAAAAATTTCACTTCCGATAAAACTCCTAAAAAACCTTCAAATTTCGAACTTTTGCCAAATGACCTCAAAATGACCTACGTACCTTCGAATCCACTTCCGGGCGCGCTCCCAACACCAGAATCACCATATGGAGATATTTACAAACCCATAATCCCAAACGAACACCGATAACATTGAAATGCACTTCAACCCAAATTTATGAAATTCTTTCAAAATGCTAACTTTCACAATAGGTGCCGACACGCTCCCGAGTCATCCAAAATCCGATCCAGACATACACCCAAGTCTAAAATCACCATATGAACCTGTTGGAACCTTCAAATCCTAATTCCGAGGTCGTTTTCTCAAAGGAGAACCTTAGTCAGAATCTTCCAACTTAAAGCTTCCAAAATAAGAATTCTCTTTCCAAATCAACTCAGATATTCTCGAATTTTAATTCTGACCACGCGAACAAGTCGTAAATACATTAAGTGAAGCTGCCCATGGCCTTAAACCACTAAACAACGTACTAGAGCTCAAAATGACTTGTCGGGTCATTACATTCATTTGATCCCTGTTTTTACTTGACAAACATCTTTACTTGCTTCATGCTTTATAGTTCATTACTTAGCTAGATTCAGTGACTTTTTGATTAGTTGTGTGTTTATGATTTATGGAAGCTTTGATTTTAATATGTGGATTAGTTCTAGGTGCTATGTTGCTCACCTTACTTTATTTGAGTTCGTATTCCTAGTTGAATTCCGCGTGTTAGTTTTCTTGGTGTTAAATTGTAAATTTCCCGTGCCAGTTGTTGTTGAATAGTTTCATATGAATCTATATTAATATATAGGATCAGGTTGTATATCGAAACAAATATTGTTATTACTGTGTGGGATCGAGTTGCACGCCGCAACGGATATTAATATTATTGTGTGGGATCGGACTGCACGCCACAACGATATTTATATATTTATTATTCGATCGGGTCGCGCTATAATGGAGAATATATGTATATTTATGGATCAAGTTGTGCTTCGCAATGGAGAAGACAAATTTTTGTTATTCTTGTTGATTGTTTTCTGTTATGATATTGTGTTGTGAGGCTGAGATGTGACAATATGCTGGGGTTCTCTGTTATTTGTATTTTCGCTCCATTTACTACGTGATTATTTATATCTCTTTCTCGTACTGCTCTTTTAGCTTTTCACCAGCACAGGTAAAATATTGAGCGAGTATATTTTGACTTAAACTTTGTCACTACTTCACTGATGTTAGTCAATATTATTATTGAGTACATGGGGTCGGTTGTACTCATACAACACTTCTGCACCTTGAGTGCAGATCTTGAAATTATTTTGTTGTGGAAGGCCAAGCCTGGGATTGAAGACGTCTTCGTATTCCAGATTCAAGCTACCTCTTATTCATGGTAGTTTAGGACTTAAATTATATTTATGTATACTTCAAACATATCTTGTATTATTTTTATACCAGTTTTGTAAATTAAGTCTTATAGGTTCATGTCTTGTGCTATCAATCCTTGGGTTATTATGCAGAGATTAATTTATTTTAATTATTGATTTCATGTTAATTTCAGTAGAAGTGTGTTGACTGTTATTTGGCTTACCTAGCATGTTGGTTGGGTATCAACACGACTAGGCGAGTTTTGTGTGACAAAAAAATTTAGAATCCTTAAGAAATTAAAAATTGTCTTAGAATTTTTAAAAGTGTTGAAAATCTATATATAATAAAAAGAAAGGCAAAACCACCATATTAAGATAAGTGATATAATAATAAGATATTATGAAGATGAAAATAGAGATACTATGAAGATATTTTAACTTTGAAATAAAATAAATTAAATAAATAATTATCACGACCCAAAATCCACTAAGGGTAGTGATGGGACGAACATCACTTGTCAGGCAAGCCAACACCATAAAACTGGTAAATTTTCGTTTTGATTTTTTCAAAATCATTTCTTCTAAACATTTAAACAAGGAATAATAAACTTCACCGAATAATTGTGATGTCTTTACAAAATTTATTTACTGAATAATCCCGAAATCATCCCAGAAACTGGTGTCACAAGTGCATGAGCAATCACTAGGAAATCAAATGATATACAATAACTGTCCGAAATACAAATTGGACAGAAAATAAATTTTATACACTGAAAGAGACTATGCTGGCTGCGGGTCCCCTGGAGAGATGCAGTTCACCTAAGTCTCCGTATCATCTTTGCTGCTACGCCCATTTGGCCGCTAGAGAACATGTGCCCGTGCAATAAAATTGCATAGCAAGTGTAGCATTAGTACAAAAATAATGTGTACTTAGTAAGTATCCCGTCTATTCTCGAAGAAGTAGAGACGAGAGGTCGACTTCGACACTTACTAGTGAGCCAGTAATATTATACCAATAATATAGTAAATCGAGGATTTTCATAAAAATGGTTGTAACTCAATAGCATGAGGTAAGTAAACATACCTTTCGTTTTTAGGAAATTTCCAAATTTATTTTCATCATTTATACATTTATCTTAGGCTAGGGAGAACAAATATCAACATCTATTAATCTCAAATCAAGCAATACAAGCATACGCAAATCATGCCAAAGTCGTACGGCCTGATCCAGCAAATATCTAAACTGTGCACTGCCAGAGGGTCAAATGACGCGAACCATAGATGCATCTATTCAATCTACCGAGGTGTTCGGCCCGTTCCACAATAGATAAACACATTCAAATAGTCAAATCAAGAATTTATCATGGAGCAATTATTCAGGAAAAGGCAAATTTCTCTTTTTAAAGTCAAGAAATAATGTCTAGCTTTTTAGAAATTTATTTTTAAGTTGTGGGGTTTGGGAAGGGTATCAAACTGAGTTTGTTGTTGTTGTTGTTTGTAAATTGACAACAAGGTTGCAAGTATTACAAGTAAAGCATGCTTTCGGGCCCTAGGCTACCCGGACTTAAGCATAATAGTAGTTACGTACGGACTCTCGTCACCTCGTGTGTACGTATCCGCCACAAATAGGAGGGCATATCCAATTAATTCACCTATGGGAACATTTCCCTCTTACAAGGTTAGAAAGGAGACTAACCTCGCTCCGAAGTTCCATAACTGGCATTCCACGCCCTTCCAAAGACTCAAATCGATGTATAATACTCCAAAACTAGTCAACAATTATGCAAATCCATTAATATGCTCTGTCACACCTCTTTTTTAACCGCTATTGGGGAAGCCTGTTTACTATACCCCAGGAAAAGATATAATAAAAGGAAGGAGTTTTTTCAATTTAAGGACAGTCGGAACGGGATTTATTTATTTAATTTTAGAGTCGCCACTTGGGAGAATAATGGTGTCCCAAGTCACCGGATGAATCCCGAACCGAGGAAGGTTTTGACTCTGTTACAGTCTGCGAACTAGAAATCCGGATAAGGAATTCTGTTAATCCGGGAGAAGGTGTTAGGCACTCCCGAATTCCGTGGTTCTAGCACGGTCGCTCAACTGTTGTATTTATTTTTATCTGATTCTATATGTTCCATTTTTAGTATTCTGCTTTACTATTCAAGGAATTATAACGTCGTGAAAATGTATCTTTGACCACGCCGTACCAGTACGCCCGTGGCTTTTAACATATTTCGACTTCATTGAACTTGGATTTGTATCACATAAATGTGCATCCGTATTAAGAAGGTAATATTGTTATAAATCGTGCCTATAGTTTCTACGTCTTGTTAACTTTGGGAAAGTCCGTGAAGTTTGCTAAACGGTCCTTCCAAATCTAAGGTTTTTCATAGCAATTATTTGAGGGCCCCGCAATTGTATTTTTAGTGCGGCGAGGCTCATCTCATTTTATTAAGGCCAAACTAAGTAGCTAAATTTTCTATTATTTGTCTCGAATGGTTGACTAATTCATGAGTATAAGTTCGAATCTCGAATTCAAGTTCGAGTTCAAGCAAGAAAGGCAAAACTGTTTAGCTTGGATCTCGTTACCAACTTCAAAATCCAATTTCATATTT
>MU682301.1:0-79022 GCA_026770625.1 Nicotiana glauca
ATGAAGAAGGACATTGCGGAGTATGCAGCTAGATGTTTAAATTGCCAGCAAGTCAAGTATGAGCACCAGAGGACAAGTGGCCTACTTCAGCAGATGCCCATTCCGAAATGGAAGTGGGAGCGCATCACCATGGATTTCGTAGTTAGGTTGCCGCGGACTCAGCGGAAGGTTGATTCGGTGTGGATTATTGTGGATAGATTGACCTAGTCTGCCCATTTCATTCCAGTGGCGACTACTTATACGGCAGAGAGGTATGCCCAGATTTACATTCGGGAGATAGTGAGATTGCANAGCTGTACAGCGAGAGTTGGGGACCTGCTTGGAGCTTAGCACGACATTTCATCCTCAAACCGACGGACAGTCGGAGCGGATAGTTCAGATTTTAGAGGATATGCTTAGAGCATGTGTGATCGACTTTGGAGGGTAGTGGAATCAGTTTTTGCCCTTGGCGGAGTTTGCATATAATAACAGTTACCAGTCCAGCGTAGAGATGGACCCGTATGAGGCATTGTATGGTTGGCGTTGTCGTTCTCCTATCGGATGGTTCGAGCCTGGTGAGGCTAAGTTGCTTGGTACAGATTTGGTCCAGGATGCCCTGGATAAGGTTAAGTTGATTCAGGAAAGGCTTTGCACCGCTCAGTCCAGACAAAAGAGCTACGTAGATCAGAAGGCGCGTGATGTATCATTTGCAGTTGGTGAGAAAGTCCTCCTGAAGGTTTCGCCCATGAAGGGCATTATGAGATTCGGGAAGAAGGGCAAGTTAAGCCCAAGGTTTATTGGCCCCTTTGAGGTGCTGAGACGAGTTGGAGAGGTTGCCTATGAGCTTGCATTACCTCCCAGTTTATCAGGAGTCCATCCAGTCTTCCATGTATCGATGCTCCGGAAATACCATGCCGACTATTCACATGTGTTGGATTTCAGTACCATTCAGTTAGATGAGAGCTTGGGTTACGAAGAGGAGCCAGTTGCCATTGTTGATAGGCAGGACCGCCAGCTGAGGTCCAAGAGGGTTTCTACAGTGAGAGTCCAGTGGAGGGGCCAACCGGTCGAGGAGGCGACCTGGGAGTCCGAGGAGGACATGCGGAGCCGATATCCTCACTTATTCAGCAGTCCAGGTACCTTTCTATGTCCGTTCGCGGACGAACATTTGTTTAAGAGGTGGAACATGTAACGACCCGACTGGTCATTTTGCATTCTCGAACCCCGTTCCCTTAAATAATCCTTTTCGCATTTGCTTTAGCTGAATTACGACTTGCGGGGGCGGGTGGTTCGGAAGTTAGAAGAATTTCGGGCAAGAATAAGCTCATTCGCTTTATTTCATATCTTCAAAAAGGCCAAGTTTGACTTCGGTCAACATTTTGGAAAAACGGACCCGGAATCGCGATCCGGCAATTTCTGAGGGTCCGTGGGAAAATATGGGACCTGGGCGTGTGCCCGGAATCGAATTCCGAGGTCCCTAGCCCGAGTAATGGAATTTTTCGTAAAAATTGTTAAGTTAAGTTTCAAAGAATTAAATAAACTAAGAAATTATTGTTTTTATAGGTATCGGGGTCGGATTTTGATTCCGACACTTGGTACGAGTCCGAAATATCATATAAGACTTACCCGTAAAATTTGACGTCAATCCGAGTAGTTTAAGGGCGTTTTGACCCGTTGGTAGGAAATTAAGAACTTGAAGTTCATTAGATTTGATTAATTGGTTTTGGGGTCCCATCCCGTGATTTAATAATGTTTTGGGTGTTCCGAAGGTTCGACTAGGTCCGCCTCGTGATTTCAGACTTGTCGGTATGTTCGGGCGGGGCTCGGGAGCCCCGAGCGTCAAATGGTCGAGGTTCGAGCGAAGCTAGAAATTGAAAAGGGGCAACATCTGCTGCTTCTGTCATAACCGCTTCTGCGGCTCTTGGACCGCAGAAGCGAGACCGCAGAAGCGGTCCTGTGATCGCGGAAGCGGAAGGGGCCAGGCCTAGGGGAAACCGCAGAAGCGGACCCCAAGACCGCAGAAGCGGTAGGCCCAAACCGCAGAAGCGGTTCTATTTCCACTTATGCGGACTCGCAGAAGCGAGTTCTGGACCGCAGAAGCGGCCCAGTCTCTTTGGCCCAATTTTCGCAAAAGCGGTCCTATGTCCGCAGAAGCGGAACCCGCAGAAGCGGGATTTCTTCCGCAGAAGCGGAAATCACAGGGGGTCAGAACCTCATTTAATTCGAGCTTAAGCTCATTTCCCCCATATCTCTCTCAACTCTTAGGCGATTTTGGTGATTCAAAAGGGGAAGTTTCAGCATAACATTTTGAGGTAAGTGATCCCCACTCATTCTTAGCTTAAATACATGAACATTAGGTAGATTTAACACCAAGAACATCAAATAAAATCAAGGGTTAGGGCTAGACCTAGGGTTTTGGAAAAACTATGATTTAACCACCTAATTAGTTGTGTTATGAACTAAAATTTACGTATTAGTAACCCTTCGGTTATAGAGAATAATTTCCTCAAAAATCTCGGAATTTGGACACGTGGGCCCGGGGTCGGAATTTAGTAAACTTGCGGGAAAGGTTGGGAAATCACTTAATTAGCTATAGTTCAACCTTGTGAGTAATTATTGATTAGTTCTTGCCTTATTTAAACTAGTTGGTGCTTGTTCGGCTTCGAATTGAGCTTGGAGCCTAGTCTTGTGGTTGAAAGCGCGCTTCGGAGCGAGGTGAGTCTCCTTTCTAACCTTGTAAGAGGGAATTGTCCCCTTAGGTTTCGTGTTGAGTACTTGTTGCTAAATGCAGGGACTACGCACGCGTTATGTGACGAGAGCCCGTGCATAGCTACTACTATGTTAGATGTCCGGGTAGCTTAGGACTTACATCATGCCTATTAAATATGCTCTTATGGTACATTGTTGTCTGGAACACCTAGCATTTATTAGAGACTTAAAAAGAAGAATATGAGCTTATTTCTATAAATTGAATTGTGTTGATCTGATATTTTGCCTACGTAGGTGTCATTTGATGTGAACTTGATATATATATTATCCTTAATTGTGGATCGGGCCGATAGCCTCGGTATGAAAAGATGCATCTATAGGCGCGTCGTCGACCCTCGGCAAGTGCACATTTATTTATGTTGGTTCGGGCCGTCGCCTTGGTATTATGTGCGCATGTTAATTGTGGAAAATCTTATATATATATATATGCTTCATTTTGCCACTATCTCACTTGATAAATGATAAATTCCATGTTGAAGTATTCTGGACTTACTCTACATGCTATAACCTGCCATTACTTGTAAATTCTTTGTTTAATCATGCTATATTCACTCTTGCGTATTTATATATATACTAATTGACCTTAGTAAGTGTCGAGTCGACCTCTCGTCTCTACTTCTTCGAGATTAGACGGGATACTTACTGAGTACACGTTGTTTACGTACTCATGCTACACTTCTGAAGTTAAATGTACAGGGTTTGAGGCAGGTGGATCCGGACATCACTCGGGTGCATATCAGTGAGCACTTCCTGGGACTTCTACGGTGAGCTGCCTTCTCCCTCATGCCGATTTGCAGCCGAAGGAGTCCTTTTCCTGTATTTATGATTTTCTGTCTATTCTGATTCAGACGGTAGGACAGTGTTTTGTATATTTTTGTGTATACTCTACTGGTCGCCCATAGCTAGTGACACCGTGTTCTGGCACACACTGTAGAGAATATTTATTTTGGGATTTGTATGACTATGTCAGTACTGTATGATCTTGCTAGTTTCGTTTATTTACTCGAAAAATACTAGTATATTTGGTTGATTAATTAACAATCGAGACTTAGTCAAAACTTCCGCAGTTGGCTGGCCTAGCTGTGGTGTTAGGCGCCATCATGACCTGGTTAGGTAAAATGGGTCGTGACAGATATTATCCTTCCAACCTACTAGAATCGAATCTGTTTGTAATCATTAATGATCCCTCTGATCTCTTCTACTCCAACACACTACTCTGGCGACATTGACACGTCAATATAGACTAAAGCCACGACTTGCGCAATCTGTGCACCAATAAGCCACAATCCAGACTCTCTCAAATCATGAAAATAGATCAAAAGAAAGAGCTGTAGCACAAGCTCACTAGTTCCACCACAACACAAGGCTGAGAACTCATCTCACATCATAGAAATAGAACACCCGAATCTAACCGTAAGGTCATACCTCCACATAACTTTGCTGCCATGCGCGACCCTATCCAGACACTAGTTCACATGAGACATCCCAAGTCACCATGCTCAAAATCATCAACCAAGCGCAATTGATGTCTAGTAACACCAGCAAATCACCATACTCATGGAGAAGTACACGATACAATGTCGTACCAGTAAACCTCACTATTGCACCATCCGGCTACCCTAGAAAGAGAAAATACCTCAAAGAAGAGAGCCGCTTGCAAGTTCCACAAGTACTATCCCAACGATATGCCATGATCTCATAAATCACAGTGGAACCAAGATACATGAATAGAATAATGATAACCAGCTCTTTTATAGCTCACATTGACAATGACTTCATGAGCACTTAGTTGCCAATACATAATCCACTTGACACGGTCAAAACCTCCAGTCCAAGCATATCATATAGGAGCAATCCACTAAGTACACCTGTATATGCTAAATGAAATAAGATTCTCATGCTCTTGGAATAGAATAAATAACGCTTTATATCGTAGGTATGAGCCAACTATGCTATCACAGCTCAAACAAGCAAATTAACACAGAATTAGTAATTACCAAGTTTGTTCTGGAATTTAGCATCTTGGAAATCTCTAGTATAGTCCAGATAGTTCTCAACAAAGTTACGAATACGATAAACATTATAACTTTAAGCTCAATATCCCGCTCTAGGCATATCATAGCCTACGCATCTTCCGAGCATGAATATTGGCTCGGTGCTTGCACACAGGTTCAAACCTCACATATATTCACGCTAATAGCGCATAGTTATCACCATCAATTAGCTCGACTAGTGCATCCAATCTCAAACACGCCACAATCCCAAAATAGTATGTTTTGAGAATTTCCCGTCTCCAACTTTGTAGATCAAATAAATCACTGTACTGATCACAACCTCAGCACTCAAATGACTGACACTTCCTCAAGTACGATCATTTCATGATAATTATTTTCAAATGTTTTTTTTCTACAATACATAGCAAGATCAAAATATTGGCAGTCGATCAACCAAGTGGGTGTTGCAATACCAATAGACATTTGTTAGTTAAAATATAGTGCGCACCCTTCTCAGTTCTTATCGAGTAGTTATATCATTCATCTAAATATCTAAAACTGACTATTCCATCCAAAATTTGTGACCTTCCCTTTAAGAATGAATTGCCACCTTGCACATGAACATATTAAACATGTACAACATACCACGTCTATTATGTCGTCATTTTGCAAACGCAAGAATATCATTTAAATTTCCAAGCTATAGGAAAATTACATTCCGGGCAGTTAGAAAATCTTTTATTTGCCCCCATTTAGGAGGAGTTCATAATATACAATTTGTTCTGCACACCAGTAGAAGATATCCGGCTCGAACCATGGTAAAACCCATCAAGAAAACTTTCAAATCTGCTCGCACATAACCAAGTTATCAAAACGAAGTTCCTCTGGCTTGAACAGGCCATGTAGGTCACCAACCCCGAAAAAAAAATATTGCCACAAAACTTCGGGAAGATCCCTCACAACTGGGGCATAATCAATACTAGGAGTCTCAGCTCCAACATCTCGCGCAAAAGCTAGATATGACAGAAAACCTTCCCCAACCATACGCTGGGCTTTCAGGAAGGAAATTACTCTACTAGGAACATAATCAGTCACACCACGCCACTCGATCCACGGTACACCCGGCATAGCCAAAGTAACTGTCTTAACATGACAGTCTAGAACAACGTGACACGGATATAACCAATCCATGCCCAATATAACATCAAATTCCACCATGCTCAATAGCAGTAGATCAACTTGGGTCTCCAGACCCTCAAATATCACAACACATGACCGGTACACACGGTCCGCAACAACGGTATCGCCCACCGGGGTAGATACATGAACAGGTAAAGAAAGAAACTCCCGAGATGTACCCAAATAATGAGAAAAATATGAGGCCACATAAGAATAGGTGGAACCGGGATAGAATATTATAGAGGCATCTTTGTGGTAGACTGGAACAATACCTGTAATAACAACATCTGAAGCAATAGCATCTGTCCTAGCTGGAATAGCATAAAAACGAGCCTGGCCACCGCCTGCTCGACCTTAATCTCCGTAAGCCATAACTGACTCACCAACATGCTTCAAACTGGAACCTATATAGCACCTAACTTTGCAATCAACTTAATTAATAACAAACTCCCCAACTTGGCTCAAAGCCATAGATCAAAACGCGCTCAGTAAATCATAAAGCATATACTCTATTGTTGTCGTAATACCATAGTGAGGTTAAACTCACTCCTTCATAAGCTTGTGGAAACACAAATCCTCTGAAATTTTAACTCTTCTGCAATTCTTGCATTCACTCATACAATAGTTAAGGTCACTCTCTAGGCGGCCCAATTTAGATTTCAACGCATATTCTTCACTTGTAAATGAGATCTTCTAATAAACAACATAAGGATCACACAACTTTAGAACCTTCCACAAGAGATAACCCACCTGCTTTTCCTCCAATTAAAATTTTGTATACCTTTCAATGTCATACACATTACACAGTCACTTAATCTTCCTGAGTCTAAACTCATACCGCAACATAAAATTTACTTCACTCCAATTAGGAGACATGAAAAGATTTTTCATTTGCCCATAACTCAGAGCTACACATCCATCACAATGAAAATCAAACACTTAATTGTTCATCTATCATCCTACAGCCCTTCCTTATTACTTCCAAGTCATATAGATATATCTTGAAGTACTAACATACTCATCACATAGCTATCCAGCCATCATTCCCACTAATAGGGACAATACCAAACATATAAGTTCAAAACACTTGCTCACACAATCAACACCTCGGTGCTAAAGCCATAGTCATAGATCCGGCCTCAAGTCCTCCAGACTGGCCTAACATCAACTCACAGAGATCACTCCTCACCCCTCGATCAGGGAATTATAAGCCATAAAGGCATATCTGATACTGATCGCTCGTTCGCGCATGCGATCACGTGGAAGGAATTGTAAGAGTTACTTTTCAAGTTGAATCAAGGACGCACGATAAGAATTTCAAGAATATGAAGTTTTCCTTTCTGCAGCCTCTCGAGGATAAATACAGACGTTTTCGTACCGATCTGTGAGACTCTACTAAACCTGCTCATGACTCACGAGACCTAGTAACCTAGGCTCTGATACCAACTTGTCACGACCTAAATCCCGAACCTGGTCGTGATGGTGCCTCTCGTGAAGACAAGGCCAGCCAGTTAACCCAATTTGTCCTTTAAAATAGTTATTTAACACAATTATAGTATAATCATAGTTTAATGATACCAAATAGCATAAAAATATAGATAAAGATGCGAAAATCCAACCCAACATAGCCCTAACCGGGGTGTTGCAAGTCAAGAGCAACTAAGGAATCCTGACATAAGTCTACTAAATACGAAATCCGATACAATAGCTCGAATAACATAGGAATAATAAGATAAAGGAGTTGCGGGGGCTGCGGACGCCAACAGCTACCTCGTAGTCTCCGAAACACCGCCTGGACTGTAAGGATCAGCTCTCAGCAGTGGAAACTTGCTATGCCTGAATCTGCACACACAGTGCAGGAAGTAATGTGAGTACTCCGACCCAGTGAGTAACAAATATAAATAATGGCTGAAAGCAAGAAAATATGTAAAGGCACAAAGCATTCTA
Organism: Nicotiana glauca; assembly: GCA_026770625.1. NCBI lineage: Eukaryota > Viridiplantae > Streptophyta > Magnoliopsida > Solanales > Solanaceae > Nicotiana > Nicotiana glauca. The sequence continues at coordinate 7,869 of MU682301.1, forward strand.
TACCAAAGCAGTAAAATCACTTAAAATGGCACATAAGTGAAATATATGATGAAATCTCTTTTAAACCAGTAAAACAGGAAACTTGGCAGTAAATGACAAGTAAAAATCTGCCCCTCGGCTCAATATCAAAATATCAAGTAGAAATCTTCCCCTCGGGCACAGTATCAGTAACTCAGAACAGTATCATCCCCTCAGGCTCAGTATCAATCACTCAGTATAGTAACAGCCCCTCGGGCTCACTCTCAGATCAATATCATATAGTAACCGCTGCGGCGTGCAGTCCAATCCATTTAACATCGACGACGCTCACTGGGGGTGTGCAGACTCCGGCGCAATATCAAGCCACCTCGTAGCATATAAAATAAGGCCTGAAAGCCTTCTCACATCACACACGAGGCCTGAAAGCCTCCTCACATCACACTCGAGGCCTGAACGCCTCCTCACATCACACTCGAGGCCTAAAAGCCTCCTCACATCACTCAAGACACCGTGTGGCATAAATAGTTTCTCAGGCCCTCGGCCTCATATCACTCAGCATATCCTCACATATGGCCCTCGGCCTTATTCGGTCCGAAAATCATCATAAGCCCTCGGGCATTTGTAAAACAGTGGTTCTCAGCCCAAAATATCATTTAAGTTTCAAATCTATATAAAAGTGGCTGAGTTTGTAAAACCATCATATAAGTCAAAACAGTGAGAAAATAGTGATAAAAATGCCCGAAGGGTTCAAATAATTGGCACGAATCCCAAATATGGCAATTAGACCAAATCATGATGATAACAAATCAATTTCAGTCAAATATACAGTAAAATCATCAATCGGGATGGACCAAGTCACAATCCCCAGTAGTAAAAGACCCCGCGCTCGTCATCCAGCGCGTGCTTCACCTCAATATAGCACTACGACGTACAATCCAGGGTTTCAAATCCTCAGGACATCATTTAACATCATTACTCACCTCTAACCGGCTATTTCTTTAACCCGCGACGCCTTTGCCCCTTGAATCGACCTCCGAATGCCTCGAATCTAGCCATAACGATTCGATTCAGTTAATAAAAATCATAGAAATTTATTCTATATGAAATTCTACATTTTCCATCAAAAATCTGAAATTACACTCAAAATTTGCCCGTGGGTCCCACATCTCGGAACCCGACAAAAGTTACAAAATATGAAACCTCATCCAACTACGAGTCCAACCATATAAATTTTACCAAAATCCGACAACAATTCGGCCTCCAAATCTAGAATTTTCGTTTTTGAAAGCTTTACAATTTTCTCCAATTTCTTTCATTTTATTCACTAATTCATGATGAAAATAACTATGGAATTATTAAATATAATCACTTTTGCATATAGAACACTTACCCCAATCCATATGATGAAAATCGCTTTGAAAATCACTTCAATCCGAGCTCCATAGCCTCAAAAATGAGAAAACTCTCGGATTGCCCGAATTATACACTGTCCAGGAATTTTTGCATCAGCGGTACTGTTCACCGCAGGTGCGATATTTGCTGTTAGCGCAGATGCGGGATTATTGTTCATCGCAGAAGCGGTACTATTCATCACAGAAGCGGTACTGTTCACCTCATCTGTGAAAATACCAGCTTTTTGCCCGGAAAATTACAACAGCTTTTTATTTCACTAAAAATGCTCTAGCTCCATCATACGAACTCGGAATTCGACGATTCTTGTTCCTATGAGTCACAAATAATAATACGAACCTATTTCTTCAATCGAAACACAATTTGGAGTTCATTTGCTCTGTGCAATATCCTGTTTCGCTCGTTAAATAATTAATTCATATTTCGCGTCAAAAATCCAACCGCGACTTGATGAAATTAGACCAAACTTTTCATATCACTCCTATAATTCATTATTAAAATTTTGGAAGTTTAGAAATCAAATTTCGATCTCTAAAACTAAAAATGGACCTTTAGATCATCACATGCTTATGCTCAAAACGGTAAAAATCTTCCAAAAACTCTTCCAAAACTTATCCTAGCCTCATGGGACCCCGAACAAACATGCCAACATAATTCATAACAGCATTCAAACCTGTTCTAATCATCAAAACACTTCAAACAACATCAAATTACCCAAAACTCATCGAATTCAAGCCTAAGTTTCCAAAAACTTTTGAAATACACTTTCGATCAAAAACCCGACCAAACGATGTCCGAATGACCTGAAATTTTGCACACACATCCTAAATGACACAATGAAGCTACAACAACTCTCGAAATTTCATTCTGACGTCTGGATCAAAATCACACCTATCAACCGGAATTCGCCAAAATAGTAGCTTCGCCAATTCAAGCCTAAGTTTACACCGGACCTCCAAAATTACTTCCGGTCACATTCCTAAGTCACAAATTACCTCCCGGAACTAACCGAACTGTCAGAATTCACATCCGAGCTCTCTAACTCATAAGTCAACGTCCGATTGACTTTTCCAACTTAAGCCTTATTAAAAGAAACTAAGTGTCTCATTTCTTATCAAAACCACTCCAAACCAACTCGATCACATAAGATACGGATAATGAAGCATAAAGAAGTTGAAAATGGAGAAAACAGAGTGGTAACTCACGAGACGACGGGTCGGATCGTCACAGAAGTTGGGGACATCAGAGGGATTACATGGGCGGGAAGCTGAGAGTCCAAAACCTAAATAATGATATTTTGGACTAAAAATACCTTCATGCAGTTAAAAAAAATTACCTTTCTAACTAAAACGCAGTATTATATTGCATTTTAATTTAACGGAAAGTTAGCCGTTAAAGAAAAATGCAATATAATAATACGTTTAATAAATTGTTTTTTAATGTAAATACAACGTTTTACTAACTTTGTCTGCATTTGCAGTTTTGCACCAGGCTATTGTCCTTTGCTCTTAATTCCAACCTTTTACACATGGGTCCTACAATTTTCCCTAGAATTTGGTGCACAACTTTCTTAAATACAAAGGAGTTTTAAATTAAAAAAAAAGTTGATCCAGGTATCTACTTATTTCTTTGTTTTTATTTTATTATGTTTTGTTTCTTATTTGTTATTGCAACAATACTTTTTTATTTCTCATGTTTTAGATTTTTGATTTCCCGGAATTATTTCTCCATTCTCTAGTAGTGAAATGAGGTCCATCAGTAGAATTATTGGCCAAGTGAGGTCTGCTAATTACTTAAATAGTCATCTAACAAGATATAAGAACAAAACAATAAAAATACTTTCGTATTTTTTGTAACAATATAATCAATAATATGATACCATTATTCTAGAAAATAACTCTAACGTGAGATTACCTAAATATGCTTTGTTTGATAGTATTGTGCATTTTTAGTGGGTGTTTGGACATAAGAATTGCATTTTTAGTGGGTGTTTGGACATAAGAATTGTAAAATTCCAAAAAAGTTAAAAAAAAAAAATCACCTGAAAATAATATTTAAAAATTAAAGTTGTGTTTGGACATGAATTAATTTTGAGTTATTTTGAATTTTTGTGAGTGATTTGAGTAAAATTTTTGAAAAATATCTTTTTTGTAATATTTTAAATTTTCGAAAATTTTTAAAATTCATTTTCAAATGAAAATAAGAAGTTTATAGTAAATATTAATTTCGAAAAAAGTGAAAAGTTTTCTAGAAAATATTGATTTGAATAAAACGCTGCAGCTTTCTAGAATTTTAATACATTAAGTTTACGGAACACTTCGAATTAAATAATGATATGATTTCTCCTGTAATTGCTAACATGTAAGGATCATTTGAACTTACTCGCTAGTTACAAGTCATTAATCACTTAAAAATAATATTATGGATATTACAATTATAAATCATTACTATTTTTCCTAGGTAAGCATGCTGATTTTTTTGAAATTTTTTTTTTTCGAAATCAGTATTTGACCATAAAATTTTTAATTTTCACTTAAAGATGAATTTTGGAATTTCTCAAAATTTTGAAAAACTCCAAAAAGTTATTTTTCAAAATTCACTTAGATCACTCATAAAACTTTCAAAATAACACAAAAAATTATACTCATGTTCAAACACAACTCTAATTTTCAAATACTATTTTCACTTAAAAAAATTTAGACTTGTTTTTTGGAATTTTACAATTCTTATGTCCAAAAACCCACAAAGTAATAGTAATACCAAAATAAATTAGGGTTTTAGTTTTTTAATATATTTTTAATATTAACTATATTTCCATATATATTTAATATTAAATATATATGGTTAATCAACTTTTTTTTTACTGTTAAAACTCCTTTGTGTTTAAGAAAGTTGTGCACCAAATTCTAGGGGAAATTGTGGGACCCATGTATAAAAGGTTGGAATTAAGAGCAAAGGACAATAGCCTGGTGCAAAACTGCAAATGGAGATACTGCTTATAACTTTTCATTAAATTAAAATGCAGTATAATATGCGTTTTAGTTAGAAATGTAACTTCTTCTTTTTTAACTATATAAAGATATTTTGAGTCCAAAATATCATTATTTAGGTTTCGGACTCGGGGAGCTGAACCTTGGATGAAAGTAGATCAATGCCTATGATTAAGAAAGAAAAGAGTTTGGGCTAAAAGGGATAGGGAAGAACGGGCATTTGTCTTGCTGGGCAACTAAAATCTGAAAATGAGGGGGTATTTGTACCTATACTCGTTTTTTGGATCACGTTTTAACTTGTGTCCGCTTTACAAAAAGAAAATGCAAGTGTACCCTTTTTTTGCATAACTTCAGCATACGGGCTGAAGTAGCAAAGGCAATCACGTAAAACTTCATCATTCTAGTAGACGAGCCTGAAGTTTTTATTTGTAATTGCTGAACTTAAGCATAGTAGCTGAAGTTTTGTTCTCTATTTGCTGAAGTTTTTGTTTGTAATTGCTGAACTTAAGCATAGTAGCTGAAGTTTTGTTCTCTATTTGCTGAAGTTTTTGTTTGTAATTGCTGAACTTAAGCTAGTAGCTGAAGTTTTGTCCTCAATTTGCTGAAATTTTTATTTGTAATTGCACAAAATAAGCTGAAATTTTTTGTCCTAGATTCATTAGTTTTGTCATTAAACTTTTTCAAAAATTTCAGCAGAAGATGCTGAAGTTATTTAGTTCATTTATAAATACTTCAGTACGAAATAAGCTGAAGTTTTTTGTCCTGGATAAGCTTTTTCAAAAACATCAGTAGAAGCTGCTGAAGTTATTTAGTTTATTAGTAAAAACTTCAGCACTAAAAGCTAAAGTTTTTTTGTCCTGGATTCATTAGTTTTGTCATAAAGCTTTTTCAAAAACTTCAGCAGAAGATGCTAAAGTTATTTAGTTCATTTGTAAAAATTTCAGCACTATATAAGCTGAAATTTTTGAAAAGGCTTTCTAACATACTAGATAATTAATCATATTGCAAACAATATCTAAATCATAAATTTTGAAATAATAAACGTGAAAAGAACAGGATTATCATTGTCTACTAACTTACGTACGTGGAAATATTTACAAATTATTGTCTATTAACTTACGTAAATATTTATAATTTATTTTTAAATAATCTGATAAATATATTAATGACAATCATCCCATGAACTGAAGTTTACCAACAACAGCAGAAGAAAGAAGAAGAAGAAGAAGAAGAAGAAGAAGAAGAAAACAAAGGAAGAGAAGGAGGAGGACAAAGGGGGCTGAAGTTATTTAAAAAGTGGGCACAAGTTAAAACTTTTAAAAAAAATGGGTATAGGTTTAATGAGGGTGACCAAATAGGGCGCCCCGTGCAATTTTACGAAAATGAGCTCCCAAATGGCCCAAATTCAATTCTTTCTCATTGAACAAAAATAAAAAAAATAAAAAAATTACCAAAATATATTAATTAATCTTAGTTAATAAGAATAAACTATTAAAGTGAACTATATATGAAAATATTTTTGGTATTTTTTAAATTTTATAAAAAGATAGAGAAAACTATATTAAAGTAATGCTAATAATTAAGTTATTATCAGTATAAAATACTAATAAGCTTACATAAAAATAAAAATAAAAAGATAAATAAAAAAGCTATACAATATGAGAAGAAGTATTATAAAACTATTTTTGTATTTTTAAACTTATGTTTTGAAATTAAAATTAAAAGTTGACTGAAATCGTATTAAAATAAAAAAATATTTTTAAAATACTATTTTTAAATATTGCGTGAGTCAAAAATTACGTGCTTACAGTAGCTAACCCCTCAAAATAACTTTCTTGTCTAAGCTCTTCTTATTTAGAATGAAATTCCAAGAGGGATCATTGATAATTGATCATTGAAGTCATTGTCTGAGGCATCAAAGCAACTGATAGCCTATCAGAAACCAAAATTATGGCCTGTCCAAGTCTAGTTGTCTAACCAATATGATTAATACTCCATCATGCTCTTCCTATAAGCACGGGATTAGGAATGATATCATTCTCAAATAGGAGGGGCAGATTTTCGTGAGGGCTCTCAATCTTTCATTGCACCAAAATCTCTTCTCATAACCCTTACGCCAATAGTTGATGTATTACTTGTATTGGTCAAAATCTAATCACTGTGGTCGACCTACTTGGGATCCCACCTAAATGGTGGGATAGTGAGAGATGTCGCAACTTGCTCCAAATCAAGTACTTAAGGTACACATTAAGTTAAATAATAATACTCAGGTAACGACGAAAACGATTGTGGTATGAAGGCGCATCGACCCAAGAATATAGAAAGGACTACATGGCTATATATAGGGAGGGGGGATTTTTCTCTCTTTCCTCTCCTTTGTAATTTTCTATCAAGAAAAGATGCAAATTAACAATCTCCATATATCATGTAAACTGATTATCCTCACCGGAATATGAGAGAAGAAATGAAAAACATCAACAAGATTGACCGCCGCTATTTTATCTTACTCATCTCTTTCCGAATCGTTTTTAGATCTGAAGTTTATTACGTTTGGCTAAGATTTACCTCATCTTCTCTATTAATTGAGAATCTTCTGGTTAAGTAAGATCTTTGTTATTTTGCCTTTGTGTGATAACTCTATCTTTCTGGAAGCTACCTCCCCTCTCTCTCTCTCTTTATGCACTTGCCTAGAAGGCTTAGGTGTCTGTGGGTAAGAAATCGCTACTTATCGATTAATAGAGCCAGCTCCACGTCCGAGTCACCTGGGCTACAGATTTTTCCGTTGGTTGATTCCTGAAATAACCGCTTGAAAAATAAGTCCCTCGGATAATCAAAAAGGTTTCGATATCTTTTGGTCAAACAATTTTGCACCATCTGTGGGGATTTCTTAGCCAAATTTTCCAGTCTCCTTCAGATCAAAACCGGAGAAACATAATCACCCACCAAAAGGAGTGATAAGTAAACCTCACATTCTAATCTAGATCTTGACGCTACGTGAGAGCAGAAATAATAACCAATATCCACGCAAAGCCCACAAGGTGAGACAACACTTCCTGCCGAATCTAACAACCATCATTCCACCAACCACTAAAATGCCAGGCAGAGTGAGCAATGCTATAAGGTTACCCTAGTTCATTTACCCATTAGATCGAGGTAAGGAAAGTCTCATCTTTGTTCACCTTATGTTGCTTGCCTGAAAAGGAACGCAAGCACGGAATGAGTGATCGAGAAAAGAAGCATTCCAACCGGAGAGGGGAAGAAATAGTACAAAATAACTTGAATACCGCCCACCTCAGACATCCCTTCTGTAAAATGATGCCACCTAAGTCGTACTCCCTTTCCTTATCCATAAGCTATTCCGATTGGGTTCTCTCGAGGAGGCTTTGAGCGAGGCGATGAAGGAGACACTACCAAATTCAAGGGATAGTTTCACCCCCAACATCGACGAGTTCCCCAGTCCGAACGATGATGGGATTAAACAAGGAAATTCCAACATATACATAAAACTAACATTAGCAAGATAGCAACGTTCTACATTATCCGACATCACACTCTCCAATACAGACATCTAAGCAAACTAGGACTCACCCAAGAAATGCACAAGTTAAGCAAACTGGGACTCACCCAAATGATACCCAAAACTCTCCACAAAAATAAACTGTAAACAACGACGGGTTAACATTTTGACAGAAGTCCAAAATAACACCCGTAAGGCCAAGGGCCATCGCCAAAAAAGAAGAGTTCTACCTCACTCGAATAACGACGAGTTAACATTTCAACAAAAGTTCGAAATCACACCAGTAAGGCTAAGGGCCATCGCCAAAAAGAAAAGTTTGACCTCGCTCGAACAACGACGGGTTAATATTTCGACAAAAGTTTAAAATAACACCCGTAATGCCAAGGGCCATCGCCAAAAAGAAGAGTTTAACCTCTCTCAAACAAAGACAGGTTAGCATTTTGACAAAAGTCTGAAATAACACCTGTAAGACCAAGGGCCATCGCCAAAAAGAATAGTGCGACCTCACTTGAACAACGACATGTTAACATTTTGACAAAAGTTTAAAATAACACCCGTAAGGCCAAGGGCCATCCCCAAAAATAAGAGTTCGACCTCGCTCGAACAACGACAGGTTAACATTTTGACAAAAGTTCAAAATAACACCCATAAGGCCAAGAACCATCCCCAAAAATAAGAGTTCGACCTCGCTCGAACAACGACGGGTTAACATTTCAATAAAGGTTCGAAATAACACTTGTAAAGCCAAGGCCCATCGCCAAAAAAGAAAAGTTCTACCTCGCTCGAAGAATGACGGGTTAACATTTCGACAAAAGTTTGAAATAATACCCGTAAGGCCAAGGGCCATCGCCAAAAAAGAAGAGTTCGACCTCACTCGAACAACGACGGGTTAACATTTCGACAAACGTTCGAGATAACACCCTTAAGGTCAAGGACCATCGCCAAACAGAAGAGTTTGACTCGCTCGAATCAACAAATGTTTGGTTCCACCCGAACGACCCAAGTCAAGATTGGCTCCATTCAAAGTGACGAAAACGTCAAACATCCTCGTTTCGATTCAAGAATGAATCTACTTAGAGCAACAAGCTATCAGCCGACCTCATGTCACTCTCCATCATCCTTTCACGAACTACGATGGGAAAATACTTCGGCATTAGCTCGAAAGTAACATTCCTATGGCTAATGGCCACTATTAAAGAAAAGAGTTCGATATCATTCACACTACGATGGGATAATACTTCGATATTTGCTCGAAAGCAACAACTCTATGTCTAAGGATGTTATCAAAGTCCCTCTCAGCCCACTAAGGTTGAATTCCTTGAAGATCAGAAATTTACCACACGAAAATCCGAAGTTTTGCGCCAATGTTATGTAAAGCAAAAGAGAGATAAATGCAGAAGGCATGCAACAATGAAAATTCAATTTTATCCAAAGCGGCTGTGCGAATAGCTGCAAATTACACGCGGCTAAAACCGGCCAAGTCCAAGGAAAAAATAATAAATAGCGAAAAAAAGAGAACACAAACAAACACATCAATTCTTTCACTTCACGTCATCATCGCCGTCCTCTTCACCACCATCTCCAAGAAGTCTTCCTTCATCATCAACACCCTCGTCAGCCTCCGGCATTGCAGGATCATATCCGTAGTTAAATGAGCCTCTCGTTCCTTCGATCGTGCTCCTTCATATGCGACCTCGGAAACATTTCTCGCTTCCCACAAACTCTTATATTTATCCCGCTGGGCTTCAGCGTGAACCAATAGTTTATCCTTTTCGTCCTCAAGAGTAGCGACCCGGTCCCTCAAGGTCGACGCTTCCCAATCGATCTCACTAATAGCCTCCTCGAGCCTCACTTCCCTTAGCGTTGCAGTCGCCCTCTCTGATTCCTGCTCGGATTGGAGGATGCTAATAGTGTTCTCTAGAGCCGCCGCCCTAGCTAAAGCCGACTTTCACGACCCCAGTTCACCCTCCGTGAACTATCGTGAAGGCACCTAGTCTCTACAACTAGGTAAGCCTAACAAATGTGGAAAATAAACTAAACTTGTGGAATAAATAATCAAAAGCCGAAAATAACTGAAGGAAACAATATATAAATGTCGCTCGGCATATACATACCACTTCTTAAAATCTGATACACTATCCTAAAACCCGGAAACTCATGGATCCACAAGCCTTTGACTATCTAACAATGTCTAACTCAAAAATATCTAACAAAGTAAGAAAAACAGAAGGGCAAATGTTTAAAAGCTAGAATAGGAAGGGACTCCTCGATCTGCGGACACGGCAGATGTACCTCGAAGTCTCTAGAGCAGTCACCTCGCCTTACAGGTGGTAGGAATGAGTCGACGTACCTGGTACATGAGTACGCCATAGCGGTACATAGTAAGTGCCAAGCCTAACCTCGGTTGAGTAGTGACGAGGAAGGTCAGGGCCCTACTGAGGCTAAATACAAGATATAATTCGACACTATAGAACATAAAACAGTATAAGTATGAGCAACAGTGAAAGTAACACAGATATAAAGGATAACAACAACTACACAGAAACCATGTAAACACCGAAGGAAAATACATCTCAACTCCCACAATATCAACTGGGGTTCTTCCAGGATACCGTCCTGAAGTCCTAAATATATATATCCAATAAGTCTCTCGAGATACCGTCTCGTAGTCCAGATCATAGTACACAGGGATCTACCGAAATCCCGTTTCGTAGTCCCAAACATAAATACCCTGTAATGGGGGAATCTACCAGGTGCATTCCTGTAGTTCCATATAACTGTGCATGGGGGTCTATCAGAATCCCACATCCGTAGTCCCAAATGTAAACAGACAAGGGGAGGGGGAAGCTACCAGAATCCCACATCCATAGCCCCAATGTAAATACATAACATCAACAGAAGAAATGCTCAGAAAGTATCAAACTTCATATTAAGGCAAACAAATGGTCTAGCCTAGCATGCTGCACAGACTTCAAGTAAAGCAGTTAAACAAATAAGGCAATTTAATCACTTAGGCATGCTTTTACTAAGCTAACACATGCTTAAATAGTACAAGTACTAAATAGGAAAGTAAACATACTAGTAATACTTAATGAAAATCGGATTTCCAACAATTAGCACAAGTACGCACTCGTCACCTTACGTACAAGGCATTTCAATTATCAAATATACCAAATCCTAAGGGAATAGTCATCCACACAAGGTTAGGCAAGCCACTTACCTCGAACAAGCTCAAATCAACCCGGAACCATGCTCTTGCCATGAGTATCCGACTCCAAATGGCCCAAATCTATTCTATTCAATTGCATATTGTAAATAACACTTCAAGCAACTGATTCAACAATTAAATTCTAAGCTAATCGCAAAATTAGGTAAAATAACCAAAATATCCCTCAGGCCCACGTCTCGAAATTGGGTAAAACTTATATTTATAGAAACTTCATACTCTCACAAGTTCACGCATACCACAAATACTGAAATCGGAGCTCAAATGGCCCCTCAAATTCTCATTTAGAGGTCTCTAATACTAAGCCCTAGTTTTCACCAAATTTTTACCCTTAATTTCCATAATTTCTAGCTCTAATATGTGAAATAATAGCATAGGAACGAGTTTTAGGTCCAAATTTCTTACCTCAATGAAGTTCCCTAGAAACACCTTTTTCAAGTCGTCCCAAAAGCTCCCAAGCCAAGATAAAAATGGTGAAATAAACCTCAAAGTCGCGGAACACCTTTTAAAATAATCTACCTAGTAGTTTCTGCATCTGCGGCCTTGGGACCACTTCTACGGTCCCGCATGTGCGGATCAAAGGTCGCACCAGCGACCCATCACTTAAACACCTAGATTTCCGCATCTGCGGCCCTTCACCCGTAGGTGCGATACCGCTTCTGCGAAAAATATACCCCATCTGCGGTCCTGAAGAGATTGCCAAAATTTTGCTTTTGCAGCCGCTTAGCCGCTTTTGCAGTGCCACACCTGCGGAACCCAAACTGCAAGTGCAATTATGACAGCACCAGCAGCTAAATCTGCAACTTAAACTCCAAAATTTTTTCCTTCAACTATCCGAATTCATCCCGAGGCCTCCGGGACCTCAATCAAACATTCCAACCAATCCTAAAACATTATTCAAACTTGTTCCAATCTTTGGATTGCTCGAAAAAACATCAAAGCACCTATTTCGCATCGGATTCAAGCCTAAAAAATCCAAAATCTTCTAAATTACACTTTTGATAAAAAACCTAACCAAACCACATCCGAATGACATAAAATTTTGCACATACATCCCAAATGACACAACGGAACTACTGTAACTCTCGGAAATGCATTCCGACCCTCAGATCAAAATCTCACTATCGAACCGGAAATTTCAAAAATTCAACTTTTCAGCATTTTAAGCCTAAATTAGCTATGGACCTCCAAAATACAATCCGAACACACCCCTAAGCCTAAAATCACCTAACGTATCTAACAGAACCATCGAATTTCTATTCTGAGGCTATCTTCATATTGATCCGACTACGTCCACTTTCCAACACTTAAGCTCTCATCTAGGTACTAAGTGTCCCAAAACTCTCCGAAACTTAAAATTGAACATCCCAGTAAATCAAAATAGCAGAAATAAACTCGGGGAATGCAGTTAATAGGGAATCGGGGCATTAATTCTTAAGACGACCAGTCGGGTCGTCACATCCCCCTACACTTAAACATTAATTCATCCTCGAACGAGCTTAAAGACATACCTGAAGTAGTGAAAAGACGAGGGTAATGGTTGAACATATCCTGCTCGGTCTCCCAGGTCGCCTCCTCGACTGGATGACCCCGCCACTGAACCTTCACTAATGCAATGTTCTTTGACCTCAGCTTCCTAACCTTCCTCTCCAATATTGCCACTGGCTCCTAAACATAGGATAGATCCTTGTCCAGCTGGACTGAACTAAAATCCAACACTTGCGACGGATCACCGTGATACCTCTGGAGCATCGAAACATGAAATATCGGATGAGCTCCTGCCAAGCTGGGAGGTAAGGCAAGCTCATACACAACCTCCCCAACTCGCCTCAATATCTCAAAAGGGACAATAAACCTCAAACTCAACTTCCCTTTTCCCAAACCTCATGATGCCCTTCATAGACAAAACCCGAAGCAAAACCCGTTTTCCAACCATATAGGAAATGTAACAAACCTTCTGATCCGCATAGCTCTTCTATCTGGACTGGGCTATACGGAGTGTATCATGAATCCCTTAACCTTCTCCAAAGCATCCTAAACCAAGTATGTGGCCAATAATCTAGCCTCACCCTGCTCGAACCAACCCACCGGAGATCTACATTGCCTACCATATAAAGCCTCACACGGTGCCATCTAAATGCTGGACTGATTACTGTTGTTGTAAGCAAACTCCGCCAATGGCAATAACTGATCCCAAGACCCTCCAAACTCGATCACACACGCACGGAGCATATCCTCAAGAATCTGAATAGTGCATTCGAAATGCCCGTCCGTCTGAGGGTGAAATGTTGTACTGAACTCTACCCGAGTACCCAACTCATGCTGAACGGCCCTCCAGAACCGTGAAGTGAACTGATTACCTCTATTCAAAATGATAGAAACTGGAATACCATGTAGACGAACAATATCCCGGATATATATCTCCACCAACCGCTCCGATAAATAAGTAGTACACACAGGAATGAAATGAGCAAACTTGGTTAGACGATCCATAATCACCCAAACAACGTCGAACTTTCTCAAGGTCCGCGGAAGCCCAAATACAAAGTCCATGGTGATTCGCTCCCACTTCTACTCTAGAATCTCTATCTGCTGAAGCAACCCACCTGGTCTCTGTGCTCATACTTCACCTGCTGATAGTTGAGGCACCGAGCTACAAACTCAACTATATCTTTCTTCATATGCCTCCACCAATAGTGATGCCTCAAATCCTGGTACATCTATCCAGCACCCGAATGGATGGAATACCGCAAACTGTGGGCCTCATCTAGAATCAGCTTCCGAAGCCTGTCAACATTGGGTACACAAACCCGATCCTACATCCTCAATACTCCATCCTCGCCAATGGTCACATCTCTGGCATCACCATGCTGAACCTGTGAGCACGTGATTTTTGCCCTATGTGAGAATCACTCCAAAAAAAAAATTCAAAATAAAATAATTTTGTGTCGTTTGCAATTGTTGTGAATTTTGTGGTATTTTACTTTTACTGTTTGCATTTGCCTGTGCATGTTTATTCGTTAAATTAATGAAAATACAAAAATACATTGCATTTGCATTTAGGGTTTAATTTTTACAATTAGGAATACTTAAGTTCGTTTTACCAAAAATAAGAAATCACAAAAATAATGTACTTTGCATTTCTAGCATTTAATGTCAAATTGTGTGATTTAATTTTGATTGGTATTTAATTGTGCGTGATGATTATTATTAGGAATTAATTAGTATTTTTAATTTGATTTATAATTTAATTTAGAATTTTAGTTTTATTAGGAAACAAAAGAAAAGAATAAGAAACAAAATAAGAATAAGGAGAAATTTGGACTGGGCCATCCAAAATTTGACCAAATCCAGCCCAATATCACGCCCAATACCTGGTCCAACAGACCCTTCGCCCAGGCCAGTTGAAACGACGTAGTATGGTGATGAAACTACGTCGTTTCAACTGCAAAAGGTCACTACCGTCCATCTGATCACAATCCAACGGCTCAAAACCCTCCTTCCTCACTCGGACCAGCCCTGACCCGTTCCACCCAAAGACCAACCTGGTCTAGAGGGGACCTAAACGATGCTATTCCATTTAGTGAATTGATCCAAGCCGTCGATCTTAATTTATCCAACGGCCAGCATCAAATCCCCAACCCCGTATATAAGTAACCAAACACACCCCACACCCCCAAGCCAAACCCTCATCGTCTCCCTCAAACCTCGTCTCTGAAGAGACGAGGAACCCTAGCCACCACCCAACCCTTTCACCTGAAACCCGGCGGCAACAATGTCGCCGGCCACCCAAATAACACCCATGAACCTCCGAGCCTTCCTCAGTCCAAATCTATGACCCTTTCTCCTCGAATCGTGACAGAACTCATCGAATCTTAAATCAAAGAATCGACCCCAAAACCCTATGTCACCCAATCCGCCCCAAAATCACACCCCGTAACTACCTCAACTCCCTCTTCCATGAACTGTGTTTGTTTGACCTCGAATGGTTCTGAAAAGTCTCGAATCAAGGATTTTCAAAGCCAAGCGCAAGGTACTGTCTCAACATTTGAGGTCAAATCGACCCTAGTTGAGTGTTCTTGTTCAAGAACACTCGACTGGGATCCGTATTGGCCCTAAGTCCAAAAGACTTTGAAGGTTCGAGCCCCGACCTTGAAACAGTACGTTTCCATTTTCTTTTGCTTTTCTTTCTGATTTGTTTCATTCATTAGATTCGTCTTCTACCCCTTTCTTATTTTGTTAGAATCGAACGTTCTTGTGTTTACTCTGGATTTTATTCTTTCTTTTATTTTGTTTGAATGATTCAAACTAGTCAGTAGCAATAAGTCTTGTATAAAACTATGGCTATTCCCATGTATAAAACTGTGGTTATTCCCATGTATAAAACGGTGGTACGTCTTGTCGAATTAGTCAAGTTACTATTAGTTCCAAGTGTTTCATTTGTCTCGTAACTTTGCATATGAATTCAGTGTTTTCATTCAATGTATTTGTAGTGTTCCTTGTTCGTATTTAGGTTTAATGTGGAATTGTGTTAGTTTATTCCCTGAATCGCTGTATCCTTCATCTTGTTGTAATGCTGTTTGATCTGGTTTGAATTCAATTATTGTTTGAGTTTTCTGAGTTATATAACAATGTTTGGGGTCTGATATGAATTGAACTTGAGTTTAAATTCGTCCTTAGTTAATTAGTGGTTAGATTTCTTGATTAGGTAAATTGGTTATAGCTGATGGGATTTAAAAGGGATTGGGGTAAGATGGTAATTTAAGGGGTAGTTCAGGGGATATTTTGGGAATTACATCACATGAATAATTGATTAAGAGTTGCTGAATACTTAAAATATGTTAGTGTACTGAATTGAGACATTCTTAAGTGGGTTTGTAAAAAGGTAATAGACAACTATTGGTGGGGAATGCTTTTGCTGGTTTTAAGGGTTAAGATAAGTTAGTTGATTGTCCACTAAGGCTAAAAATCAGGAGAAAAAGATATTTGAAAGCTTATAAGAGATAAGTGAGAATGTGAAAAGGGGGAGGACAAAGAGAAAAGGTTGAGAGTCAAAAAGAAAAACAGACAGAGATACAGAGAGAAAAAAAATAGAAAAGCTTAGAAGAGTTAAGAAAAAATATTCTGAAAACCTTAAGAGGCTGAAAAAGAATTCTGAGAGTCAGGGAGAGTTCTTCAGGCATTCAGCTCTTGAATATCATTTTCGAGAATTGTGAGACCTTAAGAGTTTGAGTGAGTTGGTCAGTTTTTGAGAGCATAGGAAAGGTTTGGAAAAGAAAGGTACTGTTCCATTGAGTTTTAGACAAAATTTGAATTCTAGGCACTGATTCTTACCTCTTCTTATTGTTGAGCCTACTTTGAAGCCTATGGATTCTGTTTCTGAGCTTATTTGAACTCAGTTATTCTGTTTAGGTGTCTGTGTTGCTGTTTAGTTTTACAACCGGTTCTGAGCTGTGGTCGAGTTTATTCTGGTTTAAAACTGGTCTTTGAGCTGTTCTGAATTCCAAGTTGCGGCTGCCTGTTACGTGATGTTGCTGATTACTCTTTCTTCTTCTTCTATTTCCATTATCCAGGTACACATTTTTGAACCTGATTCAATGTAGCATCATTAGTTGATAATGAAATATGATGGAAGCATGAGTTTGATATAGTTTTCCAAATCCGTGTATAGTTCTGTATTGATGTAGCTCTATACTGATTGGAATTTGAAGAGCTAATGTAGTTTGGACTTTAATTATGAATAATAAAACACAAGGCTCGTATAATTAGGATTGTTTTCAAGTAGATTTGGACAGTTTCATTTTGTGGACTGTATCAAGATTGTTTGGATTTCTCTTGTGGACTATTAAACTAAGTAGAGGTACCCTTATAAGCATGTGAATCCTATTGTTCACAGCCGTTTTAACTTGACTTAATTCATGTTATTGAAGTAGTTGAAGTTTGAATTCGTAATTGAAATAGACTTTGAAATATGTAGGCCCTTGTCTATGAAATCAATATTTACATGGAATGAACTAGACAAACATTTTAGTGATTTAGTCTGAAGGTCTCAATCACGTGTACTTGATAATGACAACTTATTAGTTAATGGATTTTATTCTGATTTGTATAATTCAAAAGCTAGGAATAAAAAATTAACTACACGTAGTTGTTTCAAAACACTTTGGTCCTTTCGATTTTAAATTTCTAAGTGATCAATAAGTATAGATTGATTGATAAGTTGTAATCGTATCTCCTGATACCCGTTGCGGGGGTTCGATGGGGGATTATGGCCTTTTAGCCTTCCTGGGCCTATTTTGTCTTCAGTTACGTTGGGCCTGAATAAGCCTTTCTCTATGGGCTGGCATCAAGGCCCATTTGTGGTGTTTGTTCCTGAACGGAGCCATTTCGCTCATTAGTTCGGGTTTAATTTAAAGGTTTCAATTCGTAATCCGGCTTAATATAAATTTGGGCTCTAAGTTAGGTAGCGGCTTCAAATTAAGAGGTTCCCCTTTTGTTTGAATCCGGACTTGAACTCGAGGCCCGAAATTTATAATATTAACCAATAAGGGCCTTTTTTCTTCATTACTAGAAACAAAAAATATAGAAAATCATAGTTGCTTTAGGTTTGCCCTTAATTAATAAAATGAGACGAGTATCGCCAAATAAAATGCACTAATTGCGGGGCCCTCATTAAATGTATAAATTAAAACACTTAGATTCCGGGACGGGCTATCTAGCGAATTTCACGGCTTTCCCCAAAGACAACAATGCACTAGTCTCTTTAGGCGCGTATTTTAATAACATTATCTTCCTAAACTCGGATGCGCATTTATGTGACCCTAATCCAAATCTCAACGATGTTAAAATATGTCAAAAACTACGGGTGCATTTATGTGACGTGGTTCAAGACTTGTTTTAACGACGTTGCAATTTTTTTTAAAAAATAAATAAAAAGCGGTTAAAGTTAAAATTTGCACATAGGTTCATAATTGTTAAAATCAGATAATTTAAGCCAAATATAACAGTTGAGCGACCGTGCTAGAACCACGGAATTCGGGAATGCCTAACACCTTCTTCCGAGTTAATAGAATTCCTTACTCGGATTTCTAGTTCGCGGACTGTTAAACAGAGTCATTGTTTTCCTCGATTCGGGATTTTAACCGGTGACTTGGGACACCATAAATCTCCCAAGTGGAGACTCTGAATCTTTTAATAAATGAATCCCGTTTCGATTGTCCTTTAATTAGAAAAAACTCCCTTTATTATACCTCTTCCGGGGGTGTAGTGAAAAAAGGAGGTGTGACAGCTCTAGCGACTCTGCTGGGGATCAGACCCAGAACTTTTGGTTCAGGGTTTAAGAATTCGAGCTTAGAATAATTGTATATTTGGCTTTATCTCATTTTCCTACATGTTTCATGCTAAATGTGCTAAGTGCTTACCGCTTTGATATTATCTGAACTGTATATAAACTGTGCCAAAACCCTTCTCTTCTCACCTCCGGGGATGTGCTTACTGGTTGAGACTCCCTATTCTATTAGTGTCATACTCTGAAATAAGAAGAGGCCGGATAAGTTACAAAACTGGACGATCTCGAGGGTTTCCAGTACGTAACCCCCTCCTCGACTCCAGTTGTCCGCTCGGGTACATAGTCTAGAACGTATACCTAGGTTTTGAACCTAGAATAACTTGACTTCATGCTGGATCCTTAGTAGGAACGCTTATTTGCATCATATTGCATTGGACTTAGGGGACTCAACACAGGGGTTGGGCCCGTCTAGGACAGGTAACCTGAAATGAAAAGACCATCCTGATGCATCTTACGTGCATTTATTTGTCTCGGACTTGCATGCTGACCGGCTTTGGAGTGTTTGGGGAAAATGGAAAAAGAGAGAAATAGCAGTGTGGAGAGTTAGTTATCTATTTTTAGAAAAACAACCAATGTCAAAGTAGTGTCGGAACTCTACCGAATTTTTTAAAAAAAAGAAAAAAAAAAGAAGAAAAGGGAAAAGAAAATAAAATGGTTTCTTTTGTTTGTCGAGAAAAAGGAAAACTAAAGAATTTTATTTTCAAATAGTTTGTTGAAAAAGAAAAAACAAAAAGAGTATTGTCTTCCGAAATAGTGTATTTGTCAATAAAAAAAAGGAGTCTTGTTTATGAAAATAAGTAGTTTATTGGCAGAACTACATAAGTTTGATTCTCACCGGATGTGGGATACGTAGGCAACTCATATCGGGTTCAACTATTTGGAAAAATTATTTGAAAAAAATTAATTATTAAAAGAAAAAAAAAGAAATTCTTTTATAGGGTAAATAAATGTCTGTTTTTTTCATAAGTAAGGTGATGACATTCTTGTCTAAAATTGCCGAATATCCCCAAAAGGACGCCAGAAGACTGTTTTTGCAAGAACAGCGGCCTTTGGTCATTTTTCAAAATTTTGGCCGGTTAGCAAATACAACCTTTAAATCTTCTTCGAAGTGCTGAAAGGCCGTATTGACAAGACCGGATATTTTTATGAAATTTTTGAGAAAACTGTGATTATTTTCCTATAAAAAAAAAGAGTATTTGTCAGTCAGAGTCTGTTAGTTTATTTTTAGACTGTATTGCCATTTTGATGTTAGAGTCTTTTGGAGTTCATTAATATTGTAATGTGTCGTAATGAACACATTTTTCTTTTACGGAGAACTTGAAAAAAATCCAATTTTTTGTTAGTCATTTGGCATTTATGTCAGAACTACGCACGGTCTGATTCATACGGGGTCATGATACGTAGGCAATCTCCATAAGATTCGACCACAACCAAAAAGAGTGTATATAAAAGAAGAAAAAAAAGAAAAAAAAGTCAAATAAAGGAAGATATAAAGGGAAATGGATCAAAGAAAAGCCGGTCTCAACTCCAGCCTACCGCAAACCCCCTGGATCGGGTTTCCGGCCCAATCAAGCCTTTAAGAATGAGAAGTTACAGAAGAAGAAAACCTACATTCCATTGGGAGAGTCATATGCTAGTCTGTTCCAAAGGCTAAGGAAATTGGACAAGTTGAAGCCGATCCAGAGAAGTTTGATTTTTCTCAAAGGTGCGCATATTGCTCAGATGTCCCGGGGCATGACATAGAGAAGTATTGGAATCTAAAGAATGCGATTCAGAAGCATATTGATGCAAGCGACATTGTCGTGCAAAATCCAGATGCAGTAGATACCAGCCAAAGTCCATCACATGTGCATAGTGAGACACATATAGTAGGTATGGTTTATTTTGAAAAGAAATGTGAGAACTCTTTTGGGAGCCTCAGAGGTCCACGTGCTGCTAAGCTTTCAGCGCTATCAGAGGTTGATCTTAAGAACGAGCATGCAGGGGGAACCCAAAAGCAATTTGTTGAGAGTAATGGGATGAAGACTTATGAAGGTCCTAATATTGTTGATGCATAAGTCAATGACTAAGATGCCGTGCTTGGTAATCGAAAAGACGCTCCATCTCTTGGCAATCAAGAGAGGAGTTTTGGTGGTTTATTTTGTTGTCATTTTTGTTGTCCAGGTTATTTCAGGGTTGTAATCTGGATGTTGTCTATAAATCAAACCCTTCTATCTTTTGATTTTGTCCAGTTCCTTTGGTCGTAATATCTCGTTTAGTGTTGTCTAGGTTTGTTCTAAGGGTTGTACCCTAGTTTATTTTTCTTGTTTTGTTGTACAAACTCTTTCCCCGTCTGTCTAAAGCAATTCTCTGTTTTCTGTTATTTCTAGTCATTTTCTTTTGTTTAGTTCTCTCCTCTTTATAGCTCTTTTCATGCTGACTCTAGTGACATGACATGCATGCATAATTTTAAGCCCAATCTTAAAGGTTAATCATGAAGCAATTTGGAAGATGATAGGGGCACTTAAGGGAAATAAGAATAGATTGAGATCATTTGAAGCCCGAACCCTGTGAAACAGGGTCTGATAGAACATAAAGAAACCTTATGTTTCATGCCGCATCAGTTTGAAATAAAATTCAAGTTTTCCCAAATTGGCAAGGGTCGTTCATGATAATGAGAGTGAAAGTGTTGTCCAATGGTGCTTTGTATTTAACATATGAAGAAAGCAAAGGTGTGGATATAGCTATCAAGTCTAGCACAATCATAAGATGTTATAAATGTTTGCTTAATCACGTTGTTTAGGCTTGGCATGTTTTGAAGATTGGAATGACGAAGACATTTTATTCTGCTATCTAAACACTTTATCCTTCGTTATCCCTTTGAGCCTTATTTGATTTCTTTCATACCCCTCTTTAGGAAATAGTAACAAAGATTAGAAATACAAGCGTGAAAGCTAAGTAAAAAGAGATGAAAAAGAAAAAGAAAAAGAAAAAAACAAAACAACAAAAAGAAAAAAAAAGCATAAAAGAAAATGATAAGTGAAAAGAAAAACTATAACAATAAGGAATTTGGTGTGAACTACATTTGACCCGATTCCTTTAAGGATACGTAGGCAGCCTCACAGTTCGGTCTCATTGAAATAAAAATCCAAAAGTCCCCAAGCAAGAAACTGGGGCAGAAGATGTGATTGTTGTAAGAAATCTGATTCCGAAAGTTGTAATTTTGAACCCATGTTGAATTGTTTTGAGCCTTGATACCCTTTCTTTCTAACCCTATCCAAAAGCCCACGTTACGGTACAAAGAAAGACCTTCTAATCAGTTTTCGAGAGATGCCAATTCAAACAAGTAAAGGTGAATCACATCAGGGGCAACACTTCAGTCCAAACAAGGGAAATGAAAACTGAGAGAGTCTTATTGGTGAAAACCCTTACGGGCATCGTAAGGCGACGGGAGCTGAGAGAAATAAAAATGAGAGTCTTATTGGTGAAAACCCTCACGGGCACCTTGAGGCAACTATAAGTTGATAAAAAGACCAATATGAGAGAGGCTTGATAGTAAAAACCCTTTGGAGATTGTAAAAGATGATTAACGACGGAAAATCAAAGTCCAGTTTCACAGTTTAAGGGTACCACAAGAGGTGAACATCAGAATTGCTTGACAGAATAGGCCACATATGCATGTCGTGGTCACTAGATTTGGTATCTACGTCCGATAGGTTTCTACTTTATAGTTTTTCTTGATAGGAGTCATCTCTTTCCTTTGTCCTTTATTCTATTCCTTTTTTCTTGTTTATTTCTTCTTCCCGAGTCTGTCTGGTCAGAACATGTGGGAAATGATTTCAGAATTTGCCATCAGCTTTCCAATTGCACGAGAGAGATCTGGCTAACACATCAAAGTGTCCTAAGTCCGAAAAGAACAACAAGCACGTTGAGATGGTAATAATCAACATACTTTGGGATTCATACAAAATACCAAGTTTTGGTCCATATCAATTCATGAACAATGCAACAGAAGGAAGGTCATGGGGAATGAATCAAAGGTATATTCTGTGATAAGATGGACAAAAAATGTTGGACCAGTGACAAGCAAGACATTCCAAGAAAAAATCGAAGGTTATAGACCTCAAGGCCAAGGCCAATGGTTTAAATCAGGAAAGAGCGACATGCGTGCTGAAGTGGGTAACATGCAATATGCTTGGGGATCAGATGAAACACAAGGGTTGGGCAGATGTCGGTCAAAGGGCAATACAACAGATATTGGGTTCAAACAAAGAGTGGTATTTCTTGGTTTAAACATAAAGGAAGTGCTTAGTCAAGGAACTAGCAAGGTCTTCGAATGGAAATCAGTCACCATGTCAAGTAAAGAAGCAACAAACCTCAAGGCCGAGGCCAGTGGACAAGTCAAGAAAAAACAACATATACACAGAGTGGGGGGAATGGACGTGATTTGGGAATTCATGAGAAACACAAAGGTCGGATAGATGCTGGTTCATGAGCAATGCAACAAACAGAGGATGTTGGGTTCAAACAGAGAAAGTGGTTAGTCAATAAATAGGCAAGATCTTCGAGTAAAAATCAGCTGTCATGAGAAATATATGAGGTCAGATAAGAAGACTAGAAGTAAAAGTTGGGAATTTCGTGACTAAGGAATAGTCAGATGATCGGAAGTTTTCAACCAAGTTCAAGACAATCGGACAAAGCGGAGCATGGAAAGGGGTGAGGGAGAAACCATCTCCAGCAAGAGTATCACAACCAACCACCACATTTTAAACTGACGAGATTTTTCTTTGATTGAAACAGGGGCAGAAAATCTCGGTTGTTTCTCAGAGACCCAACGTAAGGAAAGGCAAGCACCAAACAGAAAAAGGAAGACAACAAGTTTTAAGGGAAAGCAGTTTTCAAAGGAAGACAACATCAAGTTTTAAAGGAAAGCAGTTTCGAATGAAGACAATACAAGTTTTAAGGGAAGCAGTTTCGAATAAAGATAATTCGAGTTTCGAAGGAAGATAATTCACGTTTCGAAGGAAGATAATTCAAATCTCAAGGGAAAATAATTCAAAAGGCAAAGGAAAACAGTGACGAAAGAAGATAGTTTTTAAAAGCTGTTGAAGTCGGGAGCCCGCCCGAAAAACGGAGGCATTATTTTTTTAAAAATTATTGAAATCGGGAGTCTGCCCGAAAAATGGAGGCGTTATTTTTTAAAATTGTTGAAGTTGGGAGCCTGCCCGAAAAACGGAGGCATGATTTTTTTAAAAATTGTTGAAGTCGGGAGCCCGCCCGAAAAACGGAGGCGTTATTTTTTTAAAATTGTTGAAGTCGGGAACCTGCCCGAAAAATGGAGGCGTTATTTTTTAAAATTGTTGAAGTCGGGAGCCCGCCCAAAAAACGGAGGCGTTATCTTTTAAGTTGTTGAAGTCGGGAGCCCGCCCGAAGAATGGAGGCGTTACATTTTAAGTTGTTGAAGTCGGGAGCACGCCCGAAAAATGGAGGCATTATCTTTTTAAGTTGTAGAAATTGGGAACCCGCCCGAAAAACGGAGGCGTTATCTTTTAAAGTTGTTGAAGTTGGGAGCCCGCCCAAAAAACGGAGGCATTATTTTTAAAATTGTTGAAGTCGGGAGCCCGCCCGAAAAACGGAGGCGTTATCTTTTAAGTTGTTGAAGTCGGGAGCCCGCCCGAAGAACGGAGGCATTACATTTTAAGTTGTTGAAGTTGGGAGCCCGCCCGAAAAACGGAGGCGTTATCTTTTTAAGTTGTTGAAGTCGGTAGCCCGCCCGAAGAATGGAGGCATTATCTTTTAAGTTGTTGAAGTCGGGAGCCCGCTCGAAGAACGGAGGCGTTACATTTTAAGTTGTTGAAGTCGGGAGCCCGCCCGAAGAACGGAGGCGTTATTTTTTAAAATTGTTGAAGTCGGGAGCCTGCCCGAAAAATGGAGGTGTACCTTTTAAGTTTTGAAGTCAGGAGCCCTCCTGGAGAACAGAGGCGTATCTTTTAAGTTTTAAAGTCAGGAGCCCGCCTGGAGAATAGAGGTGTATCTTTTAAGTTTTAAAGTCAGGAGCCCGCCTGGAGAACAGAGGTGTATCTTTTAAAAGTTTTGAAGTCAGGAGCCTGCCTGGAGAACAGAGGCGTACCTTTTTAAGTCAGAAGTCAGTAACCCGCCTGGAGAACAGAGGGTTACAACAAAAATCAGAGGAATAAAATTCAAGTTCAGAAATCAAAAGGAAGGCAACAACGGTCAGAAGAAGGTAGTTCAATTTTTGAAGGAAAAATAGTTCGCGTCTCACAAGAAGGAAAGAATAGTTCGAGCTTGAGGAAGCGAAGGCTACAAGTCAAATCAGAAATAAAGAAACATCAGAGGAAACACAAGTCAACAAGATAGCAAGGCAACAAGAAACACAAGAGCAAATGGGAAGATCTAGATAAGATTTTGTAATTCATAAACTATAGTTTAGTCTTGCTTCTTATTTCCTTTTAACACGGTGTAATAAGGAGGTCGATAAGCAGTAGCAACAGTAGTAACAACAGCAACAGTAAACACAGCTTCATGGTAGTCCCAACTACCAAAACTTCCCGAACTACATTGACCTGATTCCTCTTTAGCCAGGGATATGTAGAAAAACTTTGAAGCAAAGGTTCGGTCAAAACTTTCAAAAAAACAGCTTCACACGGAGTACTCAAATGGGAAACAATCGCTCATATCCGCTCACCTTATCTTTGCACGAAAACTCTTCGTGTTTACGGGCAAAGAGGGGCAGCTGTAAGCACGTGATTTTTGCCCTATGTGAGAATCACTTCCAAAAAAATTCAAAATAAAATAATTTTGTGTCGTTTGCAATTGTTGTGAATTTTGTGGTATTTTACTTTTACTGTTTGCATTTGCCTGTGCATGTTTATTCGTTAAATTAATGAGAATACAAAAATATGTTGTATTTACATTTACGGTTTAATTTTTTCAATTAGGAATACTTAAGTTTGTTTTACAAAAAATAAGAAATCACAAAAATAATGTACTTTGCATTTCTAGCATTTAATGTCAAATTGTGTGATTTTATTTTGATTGGTATTTAATTGTGCGTGATGATTGTTATTAGGAATTAATTAATATTTTTAATTTGGTTTATAATTTAATTTAGAATTTTAATTTTATTAGGATACAAAAGAAAAGAAAAAGAAACAAAATAAGAATAAGAAGAAATTCGGACTGGGCCATCCAAAATTTGACCAAATCCATCCCAATATCACGCCCTATACCCGGTCCAACAGACCCTTCGCCCAGGCTAGTTGAAACGCCGTAGTATGGTGCTGAAACTACATCGTTTCAACGGCAAAAGATCACAACCGTCCATCTGATCATAATCCAACAGCTCAAAACCCTCCTTCATCACCCGGACCAGCCCCGACCCGTTCCACCCAAAGACCAACCCGGTCTAGAGGGGACATAAACGACGCCGTTCTATTTAGTGAATTGATCCAAGCCGTCGATCTTAATTTATCCAACGGCCAGGATTAAATCCCCAACCCCGTATATAAGTAACCAAACACCCCCCACACCCCCCAAGACAAATGCCCATCGTCTCTCTCAAACCTCGTCTCTGAAGAGACGAGGAACCCTAGCCGCCACCCCGCCCTTTCTCCTGAAACCCGGCGGCAACAATGCTGCCAGCCACCCAAATAACACCCCTGAACCTCCGAGCCTTCATCAGTCCAAATGTATGACCCTTGCTCCTCGAATCATGACAGAACTCTTCGAATCTTAGATCGAAGAATTGACCCCAAAACCCTAGGTCGCCCAACCCACCCCAAAATAACACCCCGTAACTACCTCAACTCCCTCTTCCATGAACTATGTTTGTTTGCCCTCTAATGGTTCTGAAAAGTCTCGAATAAAGGATTTTCAAAGCCAAGAGCAAGGTACTGTCTCAGAATTTGAGGTCAAATCAACCCTAGTTGAGTGTTCTTGTTCAAGAACACTCGACTGGGGTCCATATTGGCCCTAAGTCCAAAAGATTTTGAAGGTTCGAGCCCCGACCTTGGAACGGTAGGTTTCCGTTTTCTTTTGCTTTTGTTTTTGATTTGTTTCGTTCATTAGATTCGTCTTCTACCCCTTTCTTATTTTTTTAGAATCGAACGTTATCGTGTTTACTCTGGATTTTATTCTTTCTTTTATTTTGTTTGAATGATTCAAACTAGTCAGTAGCAGTAAGTCTTGTATAAAACTGTGGCTATTCCCATGTATACAACTGTGGTATGTCTTGTCGAATTAGTCAACTTACTATTAGTTGCAAGTGTTTCACCTGTGTCGTAACTTTGCATATGAATTCAGTGTTTTCATTCAATGTATTTATAGTGTTCCTTGTTCGTATTTAGGTTTAATGTGGAATTGTGTTAGTTTATTCCCTAAATCGCTGTATCCTTCATCTTGTTGTAATGCTGTTTGATCTGGTTTGAATTCAATTGTTGTTTGAGTTTGCTGAGTTAAATAACAATGTTTGGAGTCTGATATGAATTGAACTTGAGTTTAAATTTGGCCTTAGTTAATTAGTGGTTAGATTTCTTGATTAGGTGAATTAGTTATAGCTGATGGGATTTAAAAGGGGTTGGGGTAAGATGCTAATTTAAGGGGTAGTTCAGGTGATATTTTGGGAATTAGATCACATGAATAATTGGTTAAGGGTTGCTGAAAACTTAAAATATGTTAGTGTACTGAATTGAGACATTCCTAAGTGGGTTTGTAAAAAGGTAATAGACAACTATGTGGGGAATGCTTTTGCTGGTTTTAAGGGTTAAAGATAAGTTAGTTGATTGTCCACTAAGGCTGAAAATCAGGAGAAAAAGAGATTTGAAAGCTTATAAGTGACAAGTGAGAATGTGAAAAGGGGGAGGACAAAGAGAAAAGGTTCAGAGTCAAAAAGAAAAACAGATAGAGAAACAGAGAAAAAAAAATAGAAAAGCTTAGAAGAGTTAAGAAGAAATATTCTGAAAACCTTAAGAGGCTGAAAAAGAATACTGAGAGTCAGGGAGAGTTCTTCAGGCATTCAGCTCTTGAATATCATTTTGAGAATTGTGAGACCTTAAGAGTTTGAGAGAGTTGGTCAGTTTTTGAGAGCATAGGAAAGGTTTGGAAAAGAAAGGGTACTGTTCCATTGAGTTTTAGACAAAATTTGAATTCTAGGCACTGATTCTTACCTCTTCTGATTGTTGAACCTACATTGAAGTCTATCGATTCTGTTTCTGAGCTTATTTGAACTCTGTTATTCTGTTTGGGTGTCTGTGTTGCTGTTTGGTTTTACAACCGGTTCTGAGCTGTGGTCGAGTTTATTCTGGTTTAGAACTGGTCTTTGAGCTGTTCTGAATTCCAAGTTGCTGCTGCCTGTTACCTGCTATTGCGATTACTCTTTCTTCTTCTTCTATTTCCATTATCCAGGTACACATTTTTTAACCTGATTCAATGTAGCATCATTAGTTGATAATGAAATATGATGGAAGCATGAGTTTGATATAGTTATCCAAATCCGTGTATAGTTCTGTATTGATGTAGCTCTGTACTGATTGGAATCTGAAGAGCTAATGTAGTTTGGACTTTAATTATAAATAATAAAACACAAGGCTCGTATAATTAGGATTGTTTTCAAGTAGATTTGGACGGTTTCATTTTGTGGATTGTATCAAGACTGTTTTGATTTCTGTTGTGGACTATTAAACTAACTGGAGGTACCCTTATAAGCATGTGAATCCTATTGTTCACAACCATTTTAACTTGAATTAAATCGTGTTATTGAAGTAGTTGAAGTTTGAATTCGTAATTGAAATAGACTTTGAAATATGTAGGCCCTTGTCTAGGAAATCAGTATTTACATGGTGTGAACTAGACAAACATTTTAGTGATTTAGTCTGAAGGTCTCAATCATGTGTACTTGATAATGACAGCTTATTAGTTAATGGATTTTATACTACTTTGTATAATTCAAAATCTAGGAATAAAAAATTAACTACACGTAGTTGTTTCAAAACACTTTGGTCCTTTCGATTTTAAATTTCAAAGTGATCAATGAGTATAGACTGATTGATGAGTTGTAATCGTATCTCTTGATACCCGTTGCGGGGGTTCGATGGCAGATTATGGCCTCTTAGCCTGCCTAGGCCTATTTTGTCTTCAGTTACGCTGGGCCTGAATAAGCCTTTCTCTATGGGCTGGCATCAAGGCCCATTTGTGGTGCTTGTTCCTGAACGGAGCCATTTCGCTCATTAGTTCGGCTTTAATTTGAAGGTTTCAATTTGTAATCTGGCTTAATATAAATTTGGGCTCTGAGTTAGGTAGCGGGTTCAAATTAAGAGGTTCCCCCTTTTGTTTTAATCCGGACTTGAACTCGAGGCCCGAAATTTATAATATTAACCAATTAGGGCTTTTTTCTTCATTACTAGAAATAAAAAATATAGAAAATCATAGTTGCTTTAGGTTTGCCCTTAATTAATAAAATGAGATGAGTCTCGCCAAATAAAACGCACAAATTGTGGGGCCCTCGTTAAATGTATAAATTAAAACCCTTAGATTCCGAGACGGGCCGTCTAGCAAATTTCACGGCTTTCCCTAAAGACAACAACGCGCTAGTCTCTTTAGGCACATATTTGAATAACATTATCTCCCAAAACTCGAGTGCGCATTTATGTGACCCTAATCCAAATCTCATCGATGTTAAAATATGTCAAAAACCACAGGTTCATTTATGTGACGTGGTTCAAGACTTGTTTTAATGACGTTGTAATTTTCCTTAAAAAATAAATAAAAAGCGGTTTAAGTTAAAATTTTCACATAGGTTCATAATTGTTCAAATAAGATAATTTAAGCCAAATATAACAGTTGAGCGTCCGTGCTAGAACCACGGAATTCAGGAATGCCTAATACCTTCTCCCAGGTTAACAGAATTCCTTACTCGGATTTCTGGTTCGCGGACTATTAAACAGAGACATTGTTTTCCTCGATTCGGGATTATAACCGGTGACTTGGGACACCATAAATCTTCCAAGTAGCGACTCTGAATCTCTTAATAAACGAATCTCGTTCGATTGTCCTTTAATTGGAAAAAAAACTCCCTTTATTATACCCTTTCCGGGGTGTAGTGAAAAAAGGAGGTGTGACAGAACCTTGTCATGAAGGACAAGCAAATGAGGGTCATCATACTGTCGCTCCCTGATACGATCAAATAAGGAAGACCAAGAAACCACGCAAGCTAGAACCCGACTAGGCTCCGAAAGATCTAATATCACAAATTGGCTGGCTAAGGCCTCAACATCCATCGCCACAGGCCTCTCTGATGCTAGTAGATAAGTCAAATTCCCTAAACTCTCCGCCCGGTGACTCAAAGCATCGGCCACCACATTGGCCTTGCCCGAGTGATACAGAATAGTGATATCATAGTCCTTCACCAACTCTAACCACCTCCTCTGGTGCAAATTTAGATCATTTTGCTTGAACAGGTGCTGCAAGCTTCGATGGTCAGTATAAATCTCACAAGACACGACGTATAGATAATGGTGCCAAATCTTTAGGGCGTGAACAATGGCAACCAACTCAAGGTCATGGATAGGTAATTCTTCTCATGTATATTCAACTGTCTAGATACGTAGGCAATCACCCTACCGTCCTGCATCAACACCGCTCCAAGGCCAACATTCGAGGCATCACAATAGACTGTATAAGAACCCGAACTTGTAGGCAATATCAAAACTGGGGCCGTAGTCAAAGCTATCTTGAGCTTCTGAAAGCTCGCCTCACACTCTTCCATCCACTGGAACGGAGCACCATTCTAGATCTATCTAGTCATAGCGGTTGCAATCGATGAAAAACTCTCCACAAAACGGTGGTAGTAACCCGCCAAACCAAGAAAACTGTGGATCTCTATAGCTGAGGATGGTCTGGGCCAACTCTGCACTGCCTCTACCTTCTTCAGATCCACCCGAATACCCTCACTCGATACCACGTGGCCTAAGAATGCCACAGAATCAAACCAAAACTCATATTTTGAAAACTTTGCATATAACTTCTTTTCCCTCAGAGTCTGAAGCATTGTCCTCAGGTTCTGCTTATGATCTTCCAGACTCCAACAATATACCAGAATGTCACCAATAAATACAATGACAAAAGAGCCAAGATATGGCCAAAATACACTGTGCATCAAATGCATAGGGGCATCGGTTAGCCCAAAGGACATAACAAGAAACTCGTAATGACCATACCAAGTCCTGAAAGCATTCTTTGGGATATCTGGCTCCCGAATCTTCAACTGATGGTAACCTGAGCGCAAGTCAATCTTAGAAAACACTCGTGCGCCCTGAAGCTGGTCAAATAGATCATCCATACGAGGCAAAGGATAACGGTTCTTTACTATAGCCTTGTTCAACTGGCGATAATCAATACACATACGCATAGAACCATCATTTTTCTTCACAAACAAGATAGGAGCACCTCCAAGGTGATACAGTAGGTCGAATAAAACCCTTATCAAGCAATTCCTGCAACTGATCCTTCAACTCCTTCAACTCAAGAGGAGCCATACGATACGGAGGAATAGAAATGGGCTGAGTGCTCAGCAACAAATCAATGCCAAAATCAATATCACTATAAGGGGGCATGCCTGTAAGATCAAGTGGAAACACATTGGAAAAGTCCCGTACTACTGGTACTGAATCAACTGAAGGGGGATTAATACTGATATCTCTCACATAGGCTAGATACGTGTCACGCCCCTTCTCAACTATATGATGAGCTTTAAAGAAGGAAATAACTCTACTGGGAGTGTGATCTAAAGAACCCCTCCACTCAACACGCGATACACCTTGCATAGCCAATGTCACGGTCTTGGCATGACAATCAAGAATAGCATAATGGGGTGACAACTATTCCATGCCCATGATAATATCAAAGTCTACCATGCTGAGCAACAATAAATTGGCTCTAGTCTCAAAACCTCTAAGAGCAACCAAACATGGCTGATAAATGTAGTCTACAGCAAGAGAATCTCCTACGGGAGTAGAAATATAAACAAGGGAACTCAAAGAATCCTGAGATATACCCAAATGCGGAGCAAAATAAGAAGACACATAAGAATAAGTGGAGCCTGGATCGAATAGAACCGATGCATCTCTATGACAAACTTGTATAATACCTGTGATGACAGAATCAGAGGCAACAACCTCGGTACGGGCAAGAAGAGCATAGTATCGGGCCTGCCCTCCTCCTCTAGGGAAACCTCTACCTCCCCGACCTCTACCTCTAGTTGGCTGAGAAGGTAGGGTAGCTACTGGAGCGGCAACCATAGCCTGAGAACTCTGCGGGGCACATTGTGGCTGAGAAGTCTGTGGAGGTTAACCCCTCCCAAGTCTGGGGCAATCCCTCACCATATGGCGTGTGTCACCACACTCAAAAAAAGATCTTGGAGGACGTGGTGGCTGTGACTGGCTCAGGCCAGGTCTGCTGGACTGACCTCTGAAAGCACCCCGCATAGGAGGCGCGCTAGAAACTGGAGGTGCATAATAAGGCTCCTGAGGCCTAGGAGGAGCTGGAGCGCTACTAGCTGCTGGAAGAACTTAATGAACAGGGTGATTCATATAACCCCTACTATGATGACCTGCAGCTGGGGTACGGGCACCAGAATAATGGCCTAACTCTTAAGATCTGTTGGCCTCCCTCTCCTCTCTCTCCCTAGCAAGCATACTCTCAATCCTCCTAGCAATGCTTACCACCTGCTGATAAGGAATATCCATCTCCAACTCATGAGTCATTTTATACCTGATGCTGGGAATAAGCCCCACAATAAACTGGCGAACCCCCTCACGAACAGTAGAAACCAAGGTCGGTGCATGCCTAGCCAAGCTAGTATAACGGATAGCATACTCTGTGACAGTCATTGCACTCTGGCGTAAATGCTTAAACTCAGTGTGCCATACATGCCTGAGGCTCTGAGAAACAAACTCTCTCAGAAATAGATCTGAAAACTGGGTCCAAGTCAGCAAAGCAGCCTCGTCCAGACTATCTAACGCATAGGTGCGCCACCACTCATAGGCGGCTCCTCGAAGCTGGAAAGTAGTGAACGAAACCCCGCACGATCCTAATATACTCATAGTACAGATAATACGGTAGCACTCCTCCAAAAATCCCAAGGCATCCTCTGATGCTAACCCACTGAATATAGGAGGATCATATTTCTTGAACCTCTCAAGTCTCTGCCGCTCATCCTCTAAAGTCGATGCCCTGTCCTTGAGCTGAACTGACACTGCAGGCAGTACAAAAATAATCTCTAGGACCTGATCAATATGCACTCGCTGCTCAGGAGTGTGGGGGGCAAGAGTCTGTGCTCCTCCCCCGGACTGGGATGTGGCTGCAATAAGGGTAAGCAACCCTACCAGAGCCAAAGTGGTATACATGCTCATAAACAGTTCCAGAGTCTCCTGAAGTGCTGGTGTGATAGTAGCAGTAGGTGTGTCAGGTGCCTAGACCCCGACTAGCACTGCTGGTGGCTCCTCGGTGGCAGCTCGTATGGGTGCTCTGGCTGCGCCACGTGCGCGTCCTCAACCTCTACTCCGGCCCCGGTCTCTGATGGCTCCAATAGGGGCGCAGGTGCCTGATCATCTCGGGTAGCATGTGTCCTCACATCTATGAGAGAATAGAAGGACAGAAGTTTAGAATTGTGATATCAAAAATCTCGCACGACAAGGAAATCAATTGAAGTGGAATTTTCCTAACAATTACATAGCCTCTCGTAGATAAGTATAGACATCTCCGTATCGATAAACGAGAGTCTAATAAATCGTCTTGTGATCTATGACTCCTATGAACCTAGAGCTCTAATACCAACTTGTCACAACCCTAGTTCGCCCTCTGTGAACTATCGTGACGGCACCTAGTCTCTATGAGTAGGTAAGCCTAACAAATATGGAAAATAAACTAAACTTGCCGAATAAATAATCAAAAGCCGAAAATAACTGAAGGAAACAATATTTAAATGCCGCTCGGAATATACACATAACTTCTCAAAATCTGATACATTATCCCAAAACCCGAAAACTCACGGATCCACAAGCCTTTGAATATCTAACAATTTCTAACTCCAGAACATCTAACAAAGTAACAAAAACAGAAGGGCAAATGTTTAAAAGCTAGAATAGAAAGGGACTCCTCGGTCTACGGACGCGGCAAATGTACCTTGAAGTCTCTAGAGCAGTCATCTCACCTCACGGGTGGTAGGAATGTGTCAACGTATCTGGATCTGCACATGAAAACATGCGCAGAAAGGGCATAAGTACACCATAGCGGTACTTAGTAAGTGCCAAGCCTAACCTCGATTGAGTAGTGAAGACGAAGGCCAGGGCCCTACTGAGGCTAAATACAAGATATAAATCGACAGTATAGAACATAAAATAGTATAAGTATGAGAAACAGTGAAAGTAACACAAATATAAAGGACAACAACAACTACACAGAAACCATGTAAACACCGAAGAAAAATATAGCTCAACTCCAACAATATCAACTGGGGATCTTGCAGGATACCGTCCTGAAGTCCCAAATATATATATCCAATAAGTCTCTCGGGATCGTCTCGTACTCCAGATCATAGTACACGGGGATCTACCGAAATCCCATTTCGTAGTACCAAGCATAAATACCCAGTACTGAGGGAATCTACCGGGTGCATTCCCTTAGTTCCATATAATTGTACAGGGGGATCTACTAGAATCCCACAACCGTAGTCCCAAATGTAAACATACAAGGGGAGGGGAGGAGCTACCGGAATCCCATATCCGTAATCCCAATGTAAATACACAACATCAACAGAAGAAATGCTCAGAAAGTATCAAATTTCATATTAAGGCAAACAAATGGTCTAGCCTAGCATATTGCACAGACTTCAGGTAAAGCAATTAAACAAATAAAACAATTTAATCACTTAGGCATGCTTTTACTAAGCTAACACAGGCTTAAATAGTACAAGTACTAAATAGGAAAGTAAACATACTAGTGTTACTTAATGAAAACTGGATTTCCAACAATTAGCACAAGTACGCACTCGTCACCTTACGTACAAGGCATTTTAATTATCAAATATACCAAATCCTAAGGGAATAGTCCCCCACACAAGGTTAGGCAAGCCACTTACCTCGAACAAACTCAAATCAACCCTAAACCACGCTCTTGCCACGAGTATCCTGTACCAAATCCTAAGGGAATAGTCCCCCACACAAGGTTAGGCAAGCCACTTACCTCGAACAAACTCAAATCAACCCTAAACCACGCTCTTGCCACGAGTATCCGACTTCAAATAGCCCAAATCTATTCAATTCAATTGCATATTGTAAATAACACTTCAAGCAACTGATTCTACAATTAAATTCTAAGCTAATACACAAAATTAGGTAAAATGCCCCTCAGGCCCATGTCTTAGAATCGGTTAAAACTTATATTTTTAGAAACTTCATACTCTCATGAGTTCACGCATACCAAAAATACTGAAATCGGAGCCAAAATGACCCCTCAAATTCTCATTTAGAGGTCTCTAATACTAAGCCCTAGTTTTGCGCAAATTTCACCCTTAATTTCCATAATTTCTAGCTCTAATCTGTGAAATAATAGCATAGGAATGAGTTTTAGGTCCAAATTCCATACCTCAATGAAGTTCCCTTGAAATAACTCTTTCAAATCGTCCCAAAAGCTCCCAAGACGAGATAAAAATGGTGAAATAAACCTCAAAGTCGCGGAACCCCTTTTAAAATAATCTTCCAAGTAGTTTCCGCATCTGTGACCTTGCGACCGCTTCCGCGGTCCCGCATGTGCGGAACAAAGGTCGCACTTGCGACTCATAACTGAAATGCCCAGATTTCCGCATCTGTAGCCCTTCACCCGCATGTACGGTACCGCTTCTGCGAAAAATATACCGCATCTGAGGTTCCTAAAGAGATGGCCAAAATTCCGCTTCTGCGGCCGCGTAGCCACTTCTGCGGTGTCGCACCTGTGGAACCCAAATCGCAGGTGCGATTATCACAGCACCAGTAGCTGAAGCTGCAACTTAAACTCATAAATCTCCTCCGTCAACCATCTGAATTCATCTTGAGGCCCCTGGGACCTCAACCAAATATGCCAACCAATCCTAAAACATCATTCAAACTTGTTCCAATCTTCAGAACGCTCGAAACAACATCAGAACACCTATTTCGCATCGGATTCAAGCCTAAGAACTCCAAAGTCTTCATTATGCTTTTGATAAAAAAACATAACCAAACCACATCCGAATAACCTAAAATTTCGCACACACATCCCAAATGACACAACGGAACTACTGTAACTCTCGGAATTGCATTCTGACCCTCGGATCAAAATTTCACTATCGAACCGGAAACTTCAAAAATTCAACTTTTCGGCATTTCAAGCCTAAATTAGCTACAGACCTCCAAAACACAATCTGAACATGCCCCTAAGCCAAAATCACCTAATGGAGCTAACGAAACCATCAGATTTCTATTCCAAGGACATCTTCACACTAATCTAACTACGGTCTACTTTCCAATACTTAAGCTCTCATCTAGGGACTAAGTATCCCAAAACTCTCTGAAACTTAATACCGAACATCACGGAAAATCAAAATAGCATAAATAAACTCGGGGAAAGCAGTTAATAGGGGATTAGGGCATTAATTCTTAAGATGACCGGCTGGGTCATCACATCGACGACCAGGCACTCTCGATATTTTCCAATCCGGTGACCTTTCTCTCCAACTTGGCCAACTTTCCCATCCATTCCACGCTCATCACCTCGACCCTGATAGCATTCTGATATATCTCAGATTGCATCGACGCAGCTTCGCCTAGAGATATTCGCACTCTGCGGCAACCCCTTTGCCTAACTCAAGTTCTTCGTCCTTCGCACGAAGTTTCATCTTGAGTACGCTATTCCTGGGAATAGCATGCATCAATTTCTAGTCCCTTTTCTCCAGTTCCTCGCCAAGGGATCGATCACCGGATTTCGCCTTCAGCCGCTCGTGCATCTCACAACACTTGTTGCGGTAGCACCGATATTTTTCCAACATCATCAAAAAAATCTTGGCCCAAGTGTCGGCCCTACGATCACTCTCAATCTCCACCATGTACGTCTGAAAAACAAAAAGACGCATTAAGGCCAGGTCTCCAAAAAATAAAAAATAATAAAAATAACATAAAAGAAAAGTGAAACTTACCCTCAAGCCCATAGTAGCCAATTCATGAGTCAAATCATTATCACGAATGTCCCGGAGAGCCTCGCTCTTGGCGGCAAAACACAAAAGGTCAAAATGCAACACCAGGTCTTCCGTATCCCCCAAAAGGTTGTATCCGATAAGATTTCAAGCATAGGGGATGGGCCTCCCTCATGAACCTCCAAACAGTTAAGGCCCTCTTCAAACATCCTGATGTCATCAGGATCAAGATCAAACTCAAATTCGTAGCCATCAACCTTTACGTCGTTCTCCCTTTCAGCGATTGAAGAAGAAGCACGACCCGGTCCAAAAGATGAAGGCCCGCCCAAAGTAACAACAACAAGCTTAGGACTCTAACTCCCCATCGCAGTAGTCTGTTGGTCACTTATAACAACCGGAATCTCTATCGACGGGTTGATCACAGCGACCGGCTCCATCTCTGCAGACGGGTTAGCATCATTCCCAGTCAAAGACTCCGTTATAGGGACGTAATCCTCTAAACATATCACATGACGGATCCAACTTAGACTCTACCCGTCACCTTTTTGACAATCCCTCACCATCCTCAGCATGGGAAGACTCCCCTGTTAGGCAGATAGCAGAAGTCGAAGCCCCAGATTGAGGAATAGATTCCATGCATACAGCTACGGCAACAGATTCAACTTGAGCAGCCTTTATCGAAGGTCGGGAACCAGGTCTCGGTACGGGCCAAGCAGAGGACGTCGAATGACGAAATATAAGTGGAGGACCCATCGCCCTTCGTACTCTCTCTGCTAACGGTCAATGTCTTATAAGCAACAAATCCAAATTGCAAAGTGGAAAACATACTGCATTAAAACTACTTACTAGCAAGGGGCTTGCATCCATATTTCTCATAAAAGGACGACCACGCGTGAACCCCCGCCGTATGAGGAAGAATGGCGTTCACCCACTCACGGATATCGTCAACAGGTACGGGGGAGGGTAAGTAGTCTCTCTGCTTCAAAAGCAAAAATAGTTTAAATATTGCCAAAGGAAAAGCATTCGACCATCACTCTGACCAAACATGTAGAAACTTACGTGCAAAGTTCCATCTCTCAGGGAACCCTGCAGGGTCCGCCATAAGATGCTCGGTCCGCACATAAAAATAGTTCTCATAGAAATGACGGTTTGCTCTGTCATCCATCTTCACCACTAGACATTTCATCCCTCGGTGGCACATATGAATCATCGTGCTACGAATGAGTTGAGGAGCGAAGATATAAAGCATGTGTCTCAAAGTGATCTCCGGACCGGCAAGCTTCGCAAATTTGAATAGCATAAGGAACAATTTATACAAGTATGATGAAATTTAGGATGGGAATACCTTGTTGAATCGGAAAAAATCTACCACCAAGAGAGGAATGGGAAGCGTATACCCGAGAATGAAGGGATAGGCATAGAACGAACAGTACCCTGGGCGATCAAAATGAATTATGTAATTTCCTACTGCCGTAGCATTTCAATGTGGGGAGGGATCCCCCATCTGTCTTAAGCTATGCAATCCCTTCCTCAATCATAATAGATGAAGCAGGTTCTGGCTCCTCTCCGGCAGGACTGTGGAAATCGTTCAATTGCTTCCCAAGGCGAGGAAAGATTTCAGCCATCGTCGGAACCCCCTCTTCTTCTATCACTTCTACTCCTCTAGGGGTAGAAACATCGCTTTCTAATGTCGGAGTTATGGCAGTATTGTCAGCACGGGAAGAATCACT
The DNA here is from genome assembly GCA_026770625.1 of Nicotiana glauca. NCBI lineage: Eukaryota > Viridiplantae > Streptophyta > Magnoliopsida > Solanales > Solanaceae > Nicotiana > Nicotiana glauca. The sequence continues at coordinate 46,268 of MU682301.1, forward strand.
AGCCATTTATATCGATTTAATAGAACAAAGAGATGGAGGAGAAAGAAGAGACTAAAATGAAAGTTTCTGGCTGACCGGAGAAAATCAAAAACCCGAAGTATCAAAAAGAAGGAAGATTCACAAAGTTCTTTCAACAAGGGAAAGGAAGTGTGTCAATCAAGTGATGCTTTCCTTCTATTTATAGTGACATAAATTACCAAAGCACGATACCCAAGAGTCACCAATCGAAGCTCATAGGGCGTGAAACGGTTCAATCCCTTGAGAACGTGTCATAACAGCAGCAACCACAAATGACGTTTCGAGTTAAATGATGCTTTGATTCTGAAATGGTCGCGATGATCCAAGGATATCGTAGGAGCGTCACGCCATTTTCTCTATCTAAAAGCCACTCCAAAGGCCTGGAAAATAAGATTTCTCCTAGATGTGTAAAATTGTAATCTGCCCGCCAAGTCCGACAAGAGACGACCCTAACAGACGGAGGTACTAATTGTATTGGTCAAAATCTGATCACTATGGTCGACCTAACTGGGATCCCGCCTAAGTGGCGAGATAGTGAGAGATGTCACGACTTGCTTTAGACCAAGTACCTACCGTACATATTAAGTTAAAAAACAACACTCAGGTAACTACAAAAACGATCATGGTATGAAGGCGCATCGACCCAAGAATATAGCAAGGAATTTAGGGTTATATATAGGGGGTCTTTTTCTCTCTTTCCTCTCTTCTGTAATTTTATATCAAGAAAAGATGCAAATTAACAATCTCCATATATCATGTAAACTAATTATCTTCATCGGAATATGAGAGAATAAATGAAAAACATCAATAAGATTGATCGCCCTTATTTTATCTTACTCATCTCTTTCCGATTCGTTTTTAGACATGAAGTTTATTACACTTGGCTAAGATTTACCTCATCATATTCATTAATTTATTTAATAAAAAAAGTTTCAATATCTTTTGGTCAAACACTACTTTTGGAGTATAATTGTTTTATTGAGTCTAAGTTTGTTCTCTGACCAAAGAAGCAGTACAATAAAGGAAGAGAAGAATACTTGTGGTGAGTTTGTGGAAGTGTTGATGTGTCAACATAATGTTTCTTTTTTATTCCCATATCAGCAAATCAAGCAACTTCTGTTTTTAGTACATTAAGGAACAATTCCAATTCTGGCATGTCCCTGTAATTTTTGCTCACTAGACCTATGGATATGATCCTTTCTTTCTTTTTACATATGGTGTTTGAAACATTATGACATTGTGAATAACCATCAATCAATAGGGTTATTGTAACGACCCGACTGATTGTTTTGCCTTTTAGAATCCCGTCCCCCTAATTTAAAACTTCCCGCGCTTATTTTAACTAATTTACGACATGTGGTGATGACTGGTTCGACATTTGAAAGAGTTTGGGTTGAAATAGTCTCATTTGATTCCTTAAGATTTTCTTAAAAGGCTAAGTTTGACTTTGGTCAATATTTTTAGTAAACAGATGCAGATTTGTGTTTTGACGATCTCAGAGGTTCCGTAGGAAAATATGGGACCTGGGCATATGCCAGGAATAAGATTCCAAGGTCCCTAGCCTGAGTAATAAATTTTTATTAGAAATTATTAAACTGAAATTATAAGGATTTAAAAAAACTAAATAATGATTGACCGCGTTGGTATCGGGCTCGTACGTTGGTTTCGGAGCCCGTTACTGGTCCAGTATAACAAATAAGACTTGCTTGCAAAATTTGGTGTCAATCCGAGTAGTATAAGTATGTTTCGGCACGTTAGAAGTGAATTGAAGAACTTGAAGTTCATAAATTTGATTCAATTGGTTTTAGGAGGAGATTATTAGATTAATGTTATTTCGGGCATTCCGAAGGTTCGAGCGAGTTCATTTCTTGATTTCCAACTAGTTAGTATGTTCGGGTGGGACCGGGAGCCCCAAGCGTCAATCGAACGTGGCTCGAGTGAAGTTGGAAAATTTAGGATGAGCTGAAGCTTCAGGTTGCTGCTATAACCGCACCTGAGGTTGGTTAGCCCTAGGTGCGAGACCGCAGAAGCAGTCGTCCTCTCGCAGATGTGGCCAAGTCAAAGCTGCAAAAGCGGCTCCTTAGACGCAAAAGCGACTGCGTAGAAGCGGCTTCAAGACTGCAGAAGAGGTCCCAGCCCGCTTGGCCATTTCCGCAGATGCGGCCTCCCTCTTGCAGAAGTGGGACAGCAAATGCGGTTCCTTGGCCGCAGAAGCGAAAATCATTGAAGTAGTGAGCTTCATTTAATACGGGCTCCAGCCATTTTTGCCCATTTTGCACTCGTGTTTTGGGAGATTTTGGAGCTCTCGAGAGAGGATTTCCACCTAGCATCTTGAGGTGAGTTCATCCCCCTTATTTCTAAGTTTAATACTTGAATCTTGAGTAGATTAACACACAAGGATTAAGAAAAATTATGGGGTTAGAGCAAAACCTAGGGTTTTCATAAAACATAGATTTTACCATGGAATTGGTTATGAAATAAAATAGAAATCATATATTATTGATCCTTAGGTTATAAAGAACAACTTCCTTTGAAAATTTTTTAATCCGGGCACGTGGTCCCGGGGTCGGATTTTAGAAACTTGTGTTTAAGGTTGGGAAAGTGCTTAAATAGTTAGAATGTGATCTTGTGAGCTTGTATTGACTAGTTCCTACCTCGTTTACCTAGTTTTGGATCGTTCGGCTCCAAATTGAGGGTTTGAGCTCGTTCTTGGTATTGGAAGTGCGCTTTGGAGCGAGGTGAGTCTCCTATATAACCTTGCAAGAGGGAATTGTCCCCACATGTGATATAATCAAATGATTTTCCATTAAATGCGGGGGCTACATACGCACTAGGTGACGAGAATCTATACGTAGCTACTAATATGATAAGTCCGAGTAGTATAGGACCCAAAAACATGCCTTATGTGATATCCTTGCAGCTTTATATTTAATTTGGATTGTCTAAATCATGGTGATTATGGTAAATGAGACTAGTAAGAGGAACATTACCATTCTTGGCTTTTTAAAGAGAAGTTGATATTTCTATGAGTGATAGCTCCCCGGTTATATATTCTTGTCTACTTGTTGTTATGTTAAATTAAATTTGACCACGTCGTATATTTGATTCGCGAGCGAGGTAATAGATGCATCTATGTTTGCGCCATTCAACCCTCGGCAGTGGACATTTTACCTTTATCTTGGATCGGACCATACGACCTCAAAACTACTTGCGCATGCTTTACTCAGTATTTTCTATGGATTGAGCTTTATTAATTGCCCTGAAATGTAAGTGGCCAACTGTGATTTTATCCATGAGAAGACCTGTTATTTCTAGCTATAAAATGTTAATTATTTGTACTATCCATGCATAGTATAATTCATTTCTCATATTATTTGACCCTAGTAAGTGTCAAGTCGACCTCTCATCTCTACTTTTTCGAGATTAGACAGGATACTTACTGGGTACATATTGTTTATGTACTCATACTACACTTTTGTACTTAATTGTATAGGATCTGAGGCAGGTACATCTGGTTACCAGTCTGGTGCGCATTCTTGATCAGTGTTTGAGACTCTCACAGTAAGCTGATCCCTTCATGTGCCGTTCAGCAGCATGATCGAGTCTCTCTTTATTTTGGTTGTCTATTCTATTTCAGATAGTAAGATAGATTTATTCCCTTGTATATTTTACTAGTTGCCCGTAAACTTGTGACACCAAGTCTTGGCACACACGGTGGTAGACTATTCTTTTGGGGTTGTATAACTATTTTTGCACATTGCTAATTATCACATACTTTTTAACTTCAAATTTAGAAATTTTTGTACTTATTTTAGTAAAGTGAAAATAAGAACTTATTAATACCTCCGCTTTGGCTAGCCTGACAAGGGAGTTGGGCGCCATCATGACCTATAATGGAATTGGGTCGTGACAGTTATACCCCGAGAATTCCAAATACAATTTTCTGATTTGAGAAGCAAAATAAAAAAAGGTGTTACACAACCAAATGTTAAACCGCTATGGTAACATTTTTCGGGAAAAATTTAAACAAATGCAGTTATCAATACTGTAAATATAGGCTAATATATCACTTCAATAAACACCTTATGAAGTTGCACAAGTTAAGTGTTTTAATTAATAACTCCGTAAAACCTTCAAAAGGATAACATGAGGTGCGTTCAACAAGGATGACCATATTCTGTAAAACTGGCACAATACTCACAGTATCTCCAAGAATTTCTTGTATTATTCCTCTTTCTGGTGTTTGGCCAGTCTCTGCGGGAATGGTGCTGGAGGTCTCTTCTTTTCAATGATCTTGGTTTTCTCTTTGTCAGACACCATCTCAACTACCGGTTCCTGGGTTGTCTCAGCTTCTTTTACGTAGACTCACTGCTATCAGCTGCTTCGAGCCCTGATCTTTTAAATTTAGCTGAGTGTTTGCAGGGAATGTCCCATGAGGACGATTATTCAAAGACATCAAAATCTGGCCCATTTTCACTTCAATATTCTTTATAGCTGACTCATGTGCATCTACTCTTTCACTCATTTTCGCTTTGACCCAATAACCTGCTGCCTCATTGCCTCGAGTCTAGAACCCATCTTCTTGTCTCCCACCATGTTGCTGCTGAGGAGGATGATAACCCTACTGTTGATTTTGATTGTTGTATCCATGTGGCCTTTAGTAGGGTACCACATTATTGTGAGGTCGCATGGCCCCCGTATTTCCATTATTGTGCTGTGGCTGGACTGACCTGTATGGCTGATTCTGTTAGCCCCAATTCTGACCATCCTGTCTCTGGCCCTCATAACTAGACACATAATTCATGTTCTCGGGGTACTGATGATGATCACTTTCTGCATTCCAATGGCTACCAATTGGCTGACTAATACAAGATGTGCATAAGCCCCCATAGGTTATATCTACAATGTGCACCTGCTGCTTCTGCCCTGACTATTCCACTTTTTTGGTGAGTATACTCATTTGTGTCATTAAGGTGGCCATATTTTCAAGGAGAGTGTTGGATGGATCTAAGGGCACTAAGTGACCTACTTGAGTAATATGTGCATTCCTGGTTGTCCACTCCGAATTTTGTGCCATCTTGTCAAGCAGGCTCTAGCTTTCTCTCCATGTATTGCTCAAGAATGCTCCAGCAGCTAAATCATCAACATTATCCTTCACGCTATCCGTCAGACCCGTGTAAACCGTTGCCCCAACATCTGATCTGAATACCGTGGTGCTGACATATAACCAACATCCTTTTGAATCGTTCCCATGTTTCTTGTAGTGTTTCTATTGGTTTATGTTTGTAGCTCAAAATATCATCAATTTGCTGAGCGATCTTGTTGGGTGGATGAAACTTATTCACAAATTGCTTGACTAACTCCTCCTAAGTCATGATGGAATTAATGGGGAATGAATTTAGCCAAGTCTGGGAAGCTCTTGTCATTGAGAATGGAAACAACAACAGCCTTATTGCTTCCTGAGTTACATTGGACTGCCTTTGAGTTTTGCATATTGATAGGAAATTCTTCAAGTGTTGTTGAGGATCTTTAATGTATGACCCCGAAAATAGTCCCTTGTTTTGCAACAAGTGCAACATGTTATTTGTGATTTGAAAAGATTCCGCCTGTATCTGCGGGAATAATATCGATGTGGCCAAAATTCTCTATTATGGGTTGCGCACAGTTATATAGAGCAACCTCTGGCAAAAGAGGTGCCACTACTGGCGCAGCCGGGTCTACCTCATGATCCCCCATGTGTGGTTCAAATTGTTCAGTTGATTATTGTGTTTGTTTTTCTGGTTGACCCAATTCAAGGCCTTGAAAACTTTCTCGGGATCTGATAATGCTTCAAATACGGCGCCAAAATTTGATCACGCCCAACTATGCCTTATAAAAAGGACTAAGCGATCGCTGCAAATATAATCAGGATATTTAGCCCAGAGTTGAATCCCACAAGGAATTAACCTATCAATTACTTTTGTCAAACTCACTGAATTCTTCGTAATCAACTTTCCAGATATTTTGAATACAATTATTGATATTTCTACTACTATAACTAAATAAAGTTAAGTACAACTAAAAGCTAACTAAGACGGAGTTGTAAACAAATAAGAGAAGGGTCTAAGATTATAATTTCTCCTGTTGATGGAATCTTTTCCTGTTATGTTTCGCATAGATTTGCCTAATCGTCTCTATTGATCATGAGCTCTCTTACTACCATAAATATCTCTCAAGTAATTAAAATAATTTACTAGACGCACTCTCCCGAGTTACGCTAGCTGGCTTTTTATTACAGCTACTTAGATCCCACCCAAGGTTTTGTTATCTGTAATCCCACCTTTAAACCTTCGGTTATTGATTCCTCATATACTTTGGGAGTGGTGTTATTTAGTAATTACCTAAATATGTATTCTCTCCTAAATAATACATACTAAATAGACACATTTAATTGAGGATCCTATCAATTAACTACAACAAGAATGTAGTTGAACAAATAGAGATTAAACTGGGAAAACTATATTAACACAAATTTCATCCTCAACAGGTTCCATCAAAACCCTAGACTAAATAATTAGCTTCTCATAATCGTGTTCATGATAACAACAACAAAATTCATCATGAATGATAAATACAAAACGAAGAAAGGTAGAACTCAATGTCGAATTATCTTCCTTGTCTCTTGCCTCTTCTTGCCTTCAACTAAACTGTAAAAACCTTGATAATCTCTTTTTGGGAGAGCTGGACCTCTAATAGGTTAAGTGGAATTACCTCCAAACTTTCAAGTTTGACCCTGAAATTTCTGCACTCTGGATGGACTAGCGCGGCCGCGCTCGAACCGCTCTAGTGGCTGCGTATATCGCATAGTGTACTGTCCCGGTCTCCTGCTCTAGCGCGGTCGCACTTGGCCTGTGCTAGAGTGACTCATCCTTTTCTATCTTCGTTTCTTTCTTTTTTCACACGTACTCAGCTCCGAGGGGCTTCCCTTGCTTTAATTTAGTTCCAAACATTGTCCTAAGTCCTCATAAGCACAACTTGCTCCTGCAAAATATGAAATTCACAATTAGAGCCAATTTATCGTCATTTAAATATCCTAAACGATGAATCATAGTCAATTTGGGACATAAATAGTCTCTAAACTATATGAATCTAGCTTATTATAAGCAGCACAAAAGTTTTAGTTGAATCGGAGGAATTTTTTGAGAAAAAGATCTTATATTTTTGGAAGTTGATTTTTTGGCTCGAGATTTGATTAAAATGATTGATAACATTAATAATAGCATGACGACTTCATGTATTGGTTTTAAAAAGAATTATGGTGTCGTCGGCAAAGAAAAGATGAGAGATATCGGGACGTTTTCTTGAGATACGGATAGGATGCCGGTGTAGGTAATCTACTGACTGTTCTATCATACAGGATAATATTCTCATACACATTATAAATATGTAGGGAGCCAAAGGATCCCTATGACGAATGCCTCTTGATGTACTGAAGTAGGAAGTATGGGTTCCATTAATCAGTATTGATGTAGTTATAGTGGTAATACAAGACATGATTAATTGGATTATTGAGTTAGGGATGTTAAAATAAATAAAAGTATTCCTCATAAAAGACCATTCTAGGCGATCAAAAGCCTTTTCGAGGTCTAACTTTAGAATCATGTAACTAGTTTTCTTTTTCATTTTTTGAAAATGAGTTTTAATTTCCTGAACTATTATGCGTTGTCTGAAGCTCTCTTTCCTTGCTGGAAGCTAGTCTGTGTTGGACCGATAATTGTTGAAATCACAGGCTTTAGTCTATTAACTAAAAATTTTGTGATTAGCTTGTAAAAAGTGTTACACAAACTTATACGCCTATATTGTTGGATTGTATTCGCGTGCTTAACTTTAGGAATGAGGTAAATGTAAGTGCAATTAAGGTCTGAAGGAATTGCCTTATCATGGAAAATTTGGTGACAGAACTACTTGACTTTAGGGCCTACTTCATGCCAGTATTTTTGGTAAAAATAAGGATGTAGGCCATCCAGATCAGGAGCTTTGTAAGGTTTAAAACCATTAAGAGCACGAGTTATTTCAACGTCATTAAAAGTCCCTCCAATAAACGAAAATCATCAGGGCTAATTGTATTTGAATGTGACAGACGAATGTCGTTGGAAGACTGTGTGTGTTTACTAGTAAATAATTTTTCGTAATAATCCAAAATTTGTTGATGGATCTCCGCTGGGTTGAAACACCAGTTACCTACCGTGTCCTTTAGAGTAGTTATCCTATTTTTCCGGCGTCGTTAAAGTGTTGACATATGAAAAAATTTAGTATCGGCATCGTCGTCATTGAGCTAAGCTATACGAGATTTAAGTTTCCAAAAATCTTCCTCTAAGCAAAGAATGTTACTATAGTCTTGTGTTAATTGGTGTTCTAGATTTCGAAGAAAGGTACTAGTAGGATAGTGAATAGAAGATTGAATGCCCGCGAGTGGAGCTAATAGCTTACGTTTGCGATTGAATATATTACCAAAAGTGTATTTATTCCAGTGAAGGATTGCTTCTTGAAATAAATTAGTCTTACTAATGAGGTCTGAGTTGTTTGCCCAGACTTGATGGACTAAGTGTTGGAATTGTGGGTGTAATATCCACATCATCTCAAAACGAAAGATCTTTTCGGTAACAGGACGCCTAGACTCTAATATTAATAAAAGAGGGCAGTGGTCCGAATACGTTCTTGGTAAATGTTGCATTGTTGCCTCAGGGTATATATATTTAACGAATCATAGTTTGCTAAAATACGGTCTAGCCATTCTAAAATTTTATAGCCATGACGACGTTTATTGGTCCATGTATAATGGCTACCCCGAAACCCTAATCCATCAAATTGCAGTGGTTTATACAATTTGCAAAGTTGTCTGCCCTATTGTTACTTATTGGTAGACCACCAAATTTTTTTCTGTGAGCTAAATATTTCGTTAAAATCCCCACTATTAGCCAAGGCCCTCGAACATAAATATCATGAAAAAACATTAAATTATCTCATAATGTATTCCTAGTGTGGTAATAATTACTAGCATAAATTGTAGATGGTAACCATTTAGGTGTGGAGGGACATACTTGAATAAGGCAGTGGACCTCCTGTTTTGCCATCCTTAATTCTTCTACGCGGATTAAAGCTTCATGCCACAGTACCACCAGACCACCTCTGAGTCCATTAGCGGACATCTGCGACATGTTAGTGAACTGAAAGTCGTCGCGTAGTATTGTGTGATCCTGCATGTGAGTCTCAAGAAGTATAGCTAAAATTGGCTTATGGTTATCCAACAAAGACTTGAAGTGGCGCCTAAATTCAGCATTGTGGGAACCTCTTTAATTCCAAATTATAAAATTCATTCTGGAAGGTTATGTGTTAACCCGGTCAATTGGAACTGGAAGTTGAGGAATGACAACCTGCATGACCATCGTTTCCTGATCCGCTATTAAGTGAGACTAGGAAAAAGATTCTTTTCTTCTTGTCGTTCCTTTCTTTTGTTTTTTAACCAAAAATATTAACTATCTAAATAATGTGACATATTAAAAAGAGAATAAGATAGTTATGTTAGAGCAATTTAAACACTACTTGATATTTATTAAAGCCTACAACTTAAATACTAAACTAAGTAAATATAGATATATTTTTGAAATTTTCCTTCTTTTCTTTTTTGGAAACTAAAATGTCAAGGATAAAATAGAGTCAAAAAGTTAAAAAGATAGTGAAAATAGTACTATTAGACCTAAAATTAATATCCAAGCACTAAAGGTATAAAATTTTGGGGAGGGATTACATGTCTACAACTGTCCTTTTTGTACTAAAAGTTGGATATTGCGTATAATGTAAAACATGTGTTATGTTTTCGTACTAAATAAACAGGGATAAACTTTTATTTTTTAAAAAAATTATAATTAAGCTTTTAAGAGCATTGGAGACTGTTTTTAGTCATTTGGTGTCTATTTCCGTGATTGTTATCCTGCATTGAAGATGGTATAAAAATAATAGTCGTACCACCATTGTGGTGTAACTAATCCCTATTTTAAATCAAAAGTTCAACCAAATGCAGGATACAACAATTCTACATTTTATCTCGAGATTGTTAACACTTATCCAACAAAACAAATATGATCCATGTTATGTATATAAGAAGACTTTTCCCGAATCCACTCATCAAAATGTTACTTAGGGCAATTCTAGGACATAATAGTATATACGTTTAAGCGATTAGTCGTATAAGGATTTTCCTAATTTAACAATTATATATTTGTTCGTTGATGCAGAAAATCGACGAAATGGCTCTTTGAACTCTCGAATTAGCTAGAGAAAACCACATGAAATTCAAGAAAATTTAAACCTCGAGTGTTGAATTCAGCTTATTGGCCAGCATATGATCTTTATTGACAGGAAAACTTGGAATTTAAACAACCATTCACTCAAGAAACTGAAACTGAAAATACAAGAGTAAATGAAGATTGGAAATTATGACTGAACTAAACGTATTTTCTAATGTCAAATTATGAAAAAAAGAATGTAAATATTTACTTTACCAATTTGTATAATAATTTAAAATTTTTATTGTGAGATATTTTAATTAAATTTTTGTTTAATAAAAAAGTAAAAAATTAAAGTTGCCAAATCTGAGATAGAGCAGGATTTATGAGACTTCAGTTATGAATGTATGTGTTAGTCCTTCCATTCCAGTTTATGGAAACTTATTTCCTTTTTGGCCTTTTCTAAAAAGAATGACTCATTTCTAAATTTGATAACAACTTAGCTTAAACTTACAATTCTACCATTAATGAGAAGCTTTTATAACCACACAAATAATCTGACCTCTTTTTAACTTCTTTAAGACCACATATTCCAAAAGCCTTCGTTTTTTCTTAAACTTCATGTCCAGTCAAATAAGTTCACATAAATTGGAACGGATGAAGGATCTTTTGTCAGTACTAATGTGGTTGTTTTGGTAAATATTTAATTTGAGAAGTCGGAAATCTCCTCCTTCTTCTAAGGGCAAGCCACCTTTTTTAACTTCTTTAATCTCCAGAATGCAAATCTTCATTCCTTTAATTATGCAGCTTTCAAAATCTGCGTAAATTATTGAGTGCTTTTGCGTAAAAGAGTTTAAAAAAAAAGAAAGTATTCTATGATAGTAGTAGTTTGCGTTCAGTCAAATTCTCTGAGAAGCAGCTTTTTTGTTTCGGCATTGTACTATAGAAATATTTGTATTTATCTTGTGTTAAATTATGAAAAAAGAATGTAAAAATTTACTCTATAATTTGTATGATTTGAACAGGTGCCAGATAATTTACTTTAAATTTTTTTTTTTAAAATCAATTATATTCTGTGTAAATTACTCGTAGGGACAAATATCCAATAGCCCGCCCCATTAGCATTTTCGAGCTTGAATAGGTCAAACGTATCATCCATCTTCGTTGAACTTGAAGAGAATAAATTTGAACCGTTGGATAGGTCAAACTTTTGTCAACCGCTGATCAATTTCGAAATCAAAAGGTAAGTTCAAATCTCCCTTACACCCCCCGTCATTTTCATATTTCTAGTTTCTGAAACACAAGACCAAAAATAAGCTTTGCCTCCCCGTTTTGGTGAAAAGTCTTTCCCCTTCTTTGAACAAAGGGTACAAAAGCAAGCTGAAAATAAATCTTCACTATTTAATGCCCCAATATCTGAAGCAAAAGTTTTATTCGTCAAATTTCCAGATCAGTTTTCAGCGGCACCAAATCTTTTTGAAGTCTTCGAATTTTTTATTTCAAAATTTTTAAGAGAACAACAACAACAAAAAAAACACCTAAAATTTCTTCCGTTTATACTCAACACAGTAATTCTCCATAGTGATGGGCTTGATTAGAAGTGAAGATTTATTTACCAGGTACAAATTGTATTTCTAGGAGTGTGGATCTTTTCTATGGGTCAAAATCTATCTTTAGAATATTTAAGTCAAAATAGTATTAGTGGAACGTTGCCAGCTGTCGTTTGTCAAAGTAATCTAAGAAACGGTGAAGTCCGTGTTTGAAGAGTCAGCAAGGGCTGAAGCCGGGGTGTTATCAAGGATCAAGGCCCGAATAGTTTTGACATAGTTATAACGGCTAGTTTCAAAATAAGATATAAAAGAGTATTCTCTGCACTTGTCATGTTGGGGTTTTTAGGAACATATTTTCTATAAATAGAAGGAGATACAAACTAAGACAGTACAGAATGAAGCTAAATCCGCAGCGTTTGGCGTAGCCTCAGGAAATTTTTGGGTTTTTGGGTGTCACAACGAGGGATCGAGGTCAGCCCAGACCAAATCAAAGCTATCCAAGGGATACCGGAGCTCTTGACTACCAAGAACCAAGTCCCACGGTTAACTCGACGAATCGTCGCCTATCAAGATTCATCTCGCGGTCGTATGATAGTTTTCACAAATTTTTTGGCGTACACAAAAAGGAAAATGGCCTCGAATGGACTCCCGAATGCGTCTAGGGTCTGCGAGAACTGAAGGCATACTTATCATCACCATGCCTGCTTTTAAAATTCGAACCTAGGGAGCAGTTTCTCGTCTATCTAGCCGTCTCCGAAGTAGCGGTAAGCACAGTCTTGATCTACAAAAACAAAGGTAAGCAATCTCTCATCTATTACATTAGCAAAACACTCGTCGATGCCGAGACGAGGTACCTGCACCTCAAAAAATTGGCTCTAGCCTTGGTCGTAGCTTATTGAGAGCTTAGACCTTATTTCCAATGTTATCCCATCTCAATCGTCACAACCTTTTCCTTGAGGAGTATTTTGCATAAACCCGAGCTATCGGGGAGGCTGAACAAGTGGGCCATCGAGCTAAGCGAATATGATAACATATACCAGCCACGAACATCGATAAATTTGCAGGTGCTCACCGATTTTTTTGCTGACTTTAGTGCAAAAACAATGCCTAAAGTCAAAAGGGAAGCCATCAAAGATTTCCTCCAATCACAAGACATCTGGGTCCTATACATCGATGACGCATCTAACACATCAGGGTCCGGACAGGGACTCGTACTCGAGGTCCCTACGCGAAGTAATACGCCAATCCATAAGGTGCCCGGATATAACTAATAATAAGGCCGAGTATGGGGCCGTAATTGCAGGGTTGAGATTAGCGCTCAAGTATGGAGTGAAACGACTGAAACTCTATTGTGGTTCTCAGCTTGTAATTAACTAAGTCACAGGGTCTTTTCAAACCAAGGAACAGAGGTTGCAAACATACCGGACCGAAATTTGCAAGCTATTACCTGAGTTCGATGAATGCCAACTAGACCAGATCCTATGGGCGTAGAATGCCGAAGAAGATGGCCTCGCCAAACAGGCCACAAATACCAAAAGCATCACGACCGGGGATAAAAGCATAGTCCATCTCCTCAACTTATCACTAGACCAAATCGAGGTAAGAACCATAAACTTAACTTGAGATTGGCGCAATCGTATTATCGCCTATTTGCGGTATGTCACACTCTCAGGCGACAAGAAAGAAGCCAAGAAACTAAGAATACAAACGGCCAGATACAGTGTCATTTATATTGACCTATACATGAGGACGTATAGCGACCCTCTGGAAAAATATTTGGTCCCAAACCAAACCTAGCACGTCCTTAAAGAAGTCCATGAAGGCCATTGTGGTGCTTACTTCGGCAATCGACCACTAGTTAAATGTCTCATACGGGCGAGATACTATAGGCCCACTACGAAAAAGGATGCCGCAAGCTTCGTGAGAAAATTTGAACAATGCCAGAAGTACGCCCCCAATGATACACCAAGTAGGCGAACACCTCCACTAAGTCACCTCCCCCTGGCCATTCATCAAATGGGGAATGAACATTGCGGGCCCCCTCTCAGCAGGGTGAGGTAATGTATGATTCCTTTGGATTTTAGATGACTATTTATCTAAATAGGTGGAAGCAGGAGAATTTGCCCAAATACAGGAACAAGAGGTAAGCACCTTTATATGGAGAAATGGCATCTGTCGATTCAGCCTATCCAAGGAGATGAGCTGTGACAACGGACCCCAATTCACGGGAAAGAAAATCGCCGAATTCTTCGAGAAATAGCATATCAAAAGGATACTCTTAACCCCATATCAACCAGTGAGTAATGAGCAAGCAGATCCTCCAACAAGTCCATACTAAACATCATGAAGGAAAAAGCTCGAGGAAGGGAGTGTGGCCAAAAATACTACCAGAAATATTATGGGCCTACCGAACAACCCCAAAGACGAGCATAGAAAAGATGCCCTACTCTTTGGTTTATGGGAACAAAGCAGTAATATCGGTCGAGGTCGGAGAACCCAACCTAAGGTACTCCCACAAAAGCGGTATGAGAAACGATGAGAGTAGAAGGCAGGAACTCGACTAAGTTGACGAACGAAGAGATATGGCATACATTAGGATAGTCACCCAAAAACAACACATAGAATGTTATTACAACAAGAAAGCAAAGGTCCGACCACTTAAAGTCGGAGACTACGTGCTGAAATCCAAATCTCAAGAAAGCAAAGACCCCAGGAAGGCAAGTTGGGAACAAACAGGGATGGCCTGTAGAAAAATCATAGCTAAAGCGAACAAGGGTTCATTCCAACTAGATACGGAAATCAAGCACCAAATTTACATCTCAATCAAACTCTTTGCGTCACATTCGAACAATCTGAACACTTTTCGCAGTCACATCATACTCGTTATATAGCCATCCAACCGCTCATTGAGCCATAAATTCCACTCATAGGGACGCTAGTGGACATACCCTTTCCTTCGCGCTTGGTAAGCGCTTCGCTGTAGCAAAGCTTACTACTAACCTATCGGCTAGAGCCAAGCTTTGACCGCGACTGCTTGTCATTTCTGGACGCCTTATTCCGTCACTCGAGATCCAACTCAGCACCGGCAAATATCTCTTGATTCCTCACAGTCGGGCCAGCTTGGAAGCAATCTACCTTAAGTCCAAAATCACGTGCTCACACAACCAATATCTCTGCACTCAAGCTACAGTCAAAACCCGGCATCAAGTCCTTCAAACTGGCCAATCATCAGCATACCAAAATCACATTTCGTACCTCTTGCATAGAATCACAAGTCATCGATGCATAGCTGATACCGAACGCTCATATGCGCATACGAATGCTTGGAAGGAATTCAAAGAGTTACACTTCAAGCTGAATCAATATCGCACGATAAGGAAAGTACGATGGGAAGTATATCCTAAATGTCATGTAGCCTCTCGAAGATAGGTATGGACGTCATCATACGGATCCATAAGACTCTACTATACACTTGCTCATGACTTATAGAACCTATGAACCTAGAGCTCTGATACCAATCTGTCACGATCCAAAATCCACTAGTCGTGATGGCACCTAACCCAACCCTCTAGGTAAGTCAACTAATAACTATCAAATTTCAATAATATTAATAAGACAACTAAACAATGGAATTATCTAAATCTTATACATTTCCCAATTTTTGATAGTACAAATTATGAGCTTCTAAGGATAGAGTTTACAAAGTTGATATAAAGAAAATACATCTTCTATTTGAAAAGTACATAAACAGAGTTAATAAATCTAAGGCTACCATGAACAAGAGGCACCTATAGTAGGAACGCATGTACATTTTCAATGCTAGATCCCACCATGCATAGCAACATCGGCATCCGAAATCTACATGCAATGTGCAGGAAGTGGAGTATGAGTACAACCGACCCCATGTACTCAATAAGTAACAAATCTAACCTTAGGTTAAAGTAGTGACAAGTTGGAACATAGGTCGGGTCCAACACCACTAACCAACAACAGTTCATAACAACGTAGAGCATATAAATAAGGAAGTAACTTAGATATAAAATGCTCAGTTTTTTTACAATTTTTTCGAAAATAGTTCCGCTTTTCAAGAATTATCAGTGAAAAATCAAATTATTTACTAAAATCATCGTAAAATATAAGATAGTTTGAAAACTGTTGTTTTTCTAAAAATTCTTTTCACAATAAATAAGATGTTTCATTTTCTTTCTAGATAGCAAGTGTGAGATACCTCTCTATGACCACATATCAATATGTGTAAAAAAAAGTCATGGATGACGTGATACCGTACAACATGAGGAAAATGCGTCTCTATGCATGTATGCCATATATGCATGCTAGTGCCATGTACCTCTGAGATGAATCATGTACTCACACTCTCAGACTACTCAATCTCATTGTCTCACACTTCCCACTCTTTATTCTCAACCACTCGGTACTGTATACGGCCCATACAACCCAGAAAAATCTATCCCGGAACATATACAAAACTGACTATAAGTCACCCAGTACCAAGGAAAAAGGGAAATCTAACCCTGTGGAGAAATCCATCTCCAGGTATCAAGTTCTTCGAACAAATCCATATTCAGGGAAATCCATCCCTCAATAATGTCATATTCGCTCACTAGGGGTGTGTTACAGACTCCGGAGGAGATCCTTCAGCCCAAGTGCTATTATAATCATCAATATCACCGTTGCAACGTGCAGTCTGATCCCATAACTATCACTTATAATTAGGCTCTCAGCCTCACTCAGTCATCAATATCTCTAGTCTCACCCACGGGCTCACAACATCATGAAAACTGACCCGAAATAATGATATAATATATCAATAAGTAACAACTGAGACTGAGACATGATATGAATTCATGAATGTGACTGAGTACGAAATATCAATGAAATCGATGAGATGGCAGCAAGAAATGACCACTATGGTCCCAACAATATCAGCATAGAACCTAAACAAGATACCTAGCATGATGTATGACTCAATTACTTTATCACATGGTGAAAAACACAGATATCAACAAAGTAAGGTCACTATGCAGTGCCCTAAAGACAACAGAGTCATAATTCACAGGGTGCACGCTCATACGCCTGTCACCTAGCATATGCATCACCTCAACACCACGCGCATAACACATAGTTTCGGGGTTTCATACCCGCCTAAGTTTAGAAGAGTTACTTATCTTGAACAAGCCAATTCTAATACCGAGAAAGCCAAGTGATCCTCAAAATAATGCGTAGCGACCTTCGAACGGCTCAAAACTAGTCAAAAGCAACTCAAATACATCAGATAAAGCCCAAAGAAATAATTACAAACGATAAAGATCGAATCCTAAATCAAATACCAAACCCAACCAAAATCACACTCGGCCCGCACCTCAGAACTTGACAAAACTCACAAAATATGATAACCCATTTAATTACGAGTCCAACCATACTAGTTTCACTCAAATCCGACTCCAAATCGGTATTCAATAACTTAAAAATTCATATTATAAAACTTTAGGCCAAAATCCCCAATTTTCTCTTTAAAATTCTTCAATCAAAAGCTAAAATTTAAGATAGATTTATGAAATATAACCAAAACCGAGTAGAGAACACTTACCCCAATTCATGTGGTGAAAATTGCTTCAGGAATCACCTCAATCTGAGCTCCCTAGCTCTAAAAATGTAAAAATGGACGAAACCCTCGAAATAGAGTACTTTATAATCTGCCCAGGCATTTTCCCTATGCTATCACGGACAAACTAATGCAATAGCGAAGCACAAAAATTGCCAGCCCTTTTTTTACTCTATGCAATCGCGTCCATTCTCCTGCGATCGCGAAGAACAAATTTTTTCAACAGCCTTCTCCAACTCTTCCGGAAAGCTTCTAGTATAATGGTCATAACGTTTTGTTCAAAACTTCAAATTATAATAGGTTTAACTTTCTGAATACTAGACATCAAGGGCTACAACTTTTATTTTTTGATCATCTCCAAATTTTCTTATAGATTGTGAGATATAAGCTTTCAAAGTCGGGTTAGTGCAGATGAGATTTTACTCTATGCGATCACGTGAATGCCTCCGCAATCGCATAACACTGCTCCATTTTTCCTATTTTTCTCTTTGCTAATGCGGCCAGATCTACGCTAATGCATTGTACACCCCTGAAGCCAAAAACAAACAACTAAAAATGGTCTGACACCACCCCAAAAATCATCTGAGCCCCTCGGGACCCTATCCTAACATACTGACAAGTCTCAAAACATATCACGGACTTAGTCGAGGTCTCAAATCACATTAAACAACGCTAAAAATACGAATCACACCTCAATTAAAAATCAATGAGCTTTAAAACTTCAAACTTCCACAACCGATGCCAAAACCTATCAAATCACGTTTGATTGATCTTAAATTTCGCACACAAGTCACATTTGACATTATGGATCTGTTCCAACTTTCGGAATCGGAATCCGACTCCGATATCAAAAAGTCCACTCCCGATCAAACTTTTCAAAATTTTAACTTTTGCCATTTCAAGACAATACATATCTCCAAATCGCAATCCGAGCGTGGTCCTAAGTCCAAAATCAGCCAACGGAGCTAACAGAACCATCAGAAATCCAATCTGAGGTCAAATACTAAAAAGCCAAGCTTGGTCAAACCTTTCAAATTTTAAAGCTTCTAGCTCAGAATTATTCTTCCAAATCAATTCTGAATAACCTGAAAATCAAAACCGACGATTCACATAAGTCATAATGCATCATACGGAGCTATTCATGCATGAGAACAAGCGAGCGAAGTACAAATGCTCAAAATGACCGGTCAGGTCGTTACATGATCTCCGAAAAGAACTCTGCTGATCACTCCTTTGTTGAAGAACCATGCACTTGATGATTGATCTCTCTGTTTGTGGATGCCTTCACCAATTGCGGAGTGTTCTTCTCCAACTCTGAATGTAACCCCTCTATTTATAGTTGTAGAGGATGGACAGTTCATCTACATATAAACTCTCTTGCTTGATTTTGATTGGCCCATGTCATTTTAGCCACTTGGCAATCTGTGATTGGTTCTTGTTTTTTGACTTGGATTGTCACATCATTTAACAAGTGACGTCATCTTTTTGGCTTGTAGTGTGAGTAGATATGTCATGTCATTTGACACATGGCATGAGTCTGGGCCTTAAAATGCAAAGAACCTTGGACTCGAAAATAATAAAATGGACTAATTAATCAAAATTTTGTATGAATTAGGCCCAATAAATCTTATATGTCTACAAATACAAAAGACAATCCAACAGGAAGAAGAAGTTTGTGCAGTAGTAAAAGACTTTTAATTAAGAAGATTTGGCAGAATGGTTTAACGAATATGTTTTTATTTCTCACATAAAGAATAGGAATCTGGAATGGGCACGCAACTAGATTTAAAATTATAAGCATTTATTTTATCTAATATGTTCACTTATTAAATGCTCAGGTAGTAAAACAATTCAAATTTATTATTTTATTTCCCATGCACAATCATGCGTGTAAAGTATTTATATTGGTATTATTTTGTACATGTCCAATTAATATTTGCTTGTGGAAGAGTGACCAATTTTAAGTTGTCATATCTTTCTTTTAAGTCATTCCACAAAATAAGTGGATCTTTGATCGTGAGATATTCAATTTTCAACCCTTCATCAAGGTGATGGCGCAAGAAAATCAAGGCTTTAGCACAGTCTTGGGTGGATGCTTTATTTCTGTCTTTAATGGCGTCTCCAAGACTCATTGCATCTAAGTGGATTTCAGCATCCAACACCCATGTCATATAGTTCTTGCCCGAAATTTCAAGGGCAACAAACTTTCTTTTCATAATGTCAGTCATAATTAAAAAGAGGAGAAAAATTACCTTAATCTTCTCAAAGAGCTTCTTGAGATGGTAGAGTCTCGTGCTGATAACGTGTTATAAAATAATAAAAGATGAAGAACAATATTGCAGAGAAAGAGAAAGAGAGAATTCTTATTGAATTTTGAGATGATTTACAATGCGGTAAGACCCCTCTATTTATAGGGAAAAATGACTTAGTCACAAAGTAAAACTCTCTACAAGATAGACATTCACTCTAAATAGAATTCTATTCATAACACTCCCCCTTGAATATCTACTCGATAAGAATTCTCTCTCTCTTTCTCTGTAATATTGTTCTTGTTCTTTTATTATTTTATAATACGTTATCAGCACGAGACTCTAACCAATTGAGTTGAAGCTTTGGGATTGAGCATAATCATTGTCAATTGTTCCATGAACTTTCTTCATGATTAAATTTTGGATTTAAGGTAAGTATTTTACTTTATTTTTTAATTTTAAATTCTTCAAATTCTATAATTTAATTTTATATACAAGCAAAGACAACAAAGTTTGAATATAACTCTAATGAAGTTAGTAAGAAATTATAAGCACTCGAAGTGATAAAATTTCTATGTCTCGCCATGATCAAATTCATGTATGATTGTGGGCAAAGAATTGAAAACCCGTCCCATAGAATTTGCTCCATTCTCATTCCCTTTAGAGAATGTGATAGCAGTATGTAATACGTCTTAAAGAAGACAAATTTATTACTATGAATAATCAATGGATGTGGACGTGGCAATAGACGAAATTATATCATCATCATTGTGGTAATGAGAACAATAAGTATTCTCAAAATAATCATTCACTATGTGAAAGTAATAATTGTCAACGATTTGACATGAAATTTTATAAAGCACATATAGATGATTTGGTCTATTCATGATGCGAATGTGACAACATCTGATTTATGAATACATATTTATTCTTGGAAGAATATGAACGTGCTAGTGGTAGTAAATATACCACACTCACCTCTAGAAGAAGGTTTGAGATGATATAAGAAAATAATGTCATCATTATGACATGAATGGTCATTGGTCACGTACCTATTGTACGCCAAAATATTTTGGCATTGTGATTATTAAAAGACAACGGTAATGCAAGAAACAGATGTTGCATATAATTTTGACCATACCTATAATGATATAACTTTCTCTTTAAAAGAGATATTCACACATGGATGTTGATGAATCTATGGTAGTACAAAATTAATTGAGAGCTCTGGAATAGCCAATTACCACTATTTTGGAGAAACACAATTGATTACCAATAAGGTATTGTGTTGTAGTAAGTCTCAAAGAAACATATTCAGTTTCCAAAGTATTCGCGAAAACGGTTGATTATATTGAGACTATAAATAAAGGAAAGATTTAATATCTTCTATTACTACAACTTGTAACAGGGTAATATGTATGTAAAAAGCTATCCGCTTTATCTCCAATTTGTACTACATAAATAAAAGAATACCACAATGAAGGGGATATTTTATTGATATAAAATCCATATCATAATAAACTTGGAGTTTATTCATAATTGCATACATCATGGTGTAAATCTGAAGTTTATCAATATTGATAATTTATTCAGTTGGCATAATTGGTTTATCCATATCAATTTAAGTATGATGTGCAAAAATAAAAGAGAATTCACATGGGTAAATATTTAAAAACTAGAAAGTTCTTTACGAATTCTCTTACATTGCTTGTTCTCATTAATTAGTAGACCAATTAAAATTGGAATTGGATCCCATGAATGCTGAAAATATCATAGGTGAATATGGGCACATTCACCTGCCATGTATACCACATAAGATGCATCTATAAGATGGTTACATGTGAAATTATTATTAACCCGCAACCTGGCTGGTGTGTGCGAGGTAACTTGCTCAATAATTTAATTTCGAGCATAATTTCCAGATTTCTTATTCAAGATAGTTTATCTTGATAAGTTGGTTTACATCACAGTTGGTTTAGCAAAATAATTTATTGAGTGCCTCCACTTAATAGCTAAACTATTACTTATGAGAATAAAGTTATCTATATCAGTTTGATATAGGTTATATATACAAGTATATTACATTCTCCCTTAACAAGTGGTTCAGGGTCAGGAACCAAATAATTCCATCTTATTATTATTGATGTGGGATTTATATTTTGATTAACACCATAACACACACAGATGGGTTCTCAAAGTTGAGGAAACAAGTTAGTTTTTCTAACATGAGGGGGAGACATGATAAATAGTTGAAAAAACGTTACGTGGAATGAATTATCATTTGTACATCTTGATCCTCGAATAAGATAATATGAACTTGAACTTCATAAAAGAATAATTCATTTGCAATATATTGCAAAGCATGCTGGACGCATTTGCCGAGCCAAAGAAAGTAACTATATTCTCATTGCAAAAGTTCCTATTAAGTCCTATAAGGGCAAAGTCTATGGTAAGCTTAAATCATATAGATAATCGGTTTCAAATAAACTTCTTGATAAAGAAGATGAGCAAATTATCAAAATGATCATAATAAAGGAGGCAAGTGATCTAGAAGATCACATGACATAACACTTCATAAAATCTCATGAGAGATTCAGGTACTTGAATATATGAATGAAGAGTTCTCTATGTTACGTCTTTATGAAAAAATATTGGAACCGATATAAAATGTTCGTCGACGACATATATGATAACATTGAATATATATATGAGGATCTTAAGTCTGAAGAAATAATTCGAATAGAATTGGATTCATATGAAAGACATGTAGTTCAAACACTTGAAAGTATAAAGTCAATGGTATGTGCAATTAATTTTCGATATCTTATATGTCTAGCATGACATGAAAACTTGATATGCATCTAAAGTCTATTATATGGCTTATATGATTTAAAAATCTTTGAAGGATTTAAATTGCTTAAAATATATAGAATTCATGGTCATGAAGTACTATATCCTTAATGCAATTTGTGCACATATGTATCTTGCTATAACTATAAGCATGATAATATGATAGCAAGAGCTTTTACCCCTATATGAAGATATTGAAATGATGATTCCAACAAGATCATATGAAGACAATACATCTATCAGGGATAATGATTTCAAGATGAAATAAATTCGTTGAAGTTAATATGGCTGATATTGTTTATCAAATATCTACCAACGATCTTTTGAAGATGGTGCATAAGATTGGAATGCAAATGCTTAAGGATGTGAATTGATGCTCTCATCAGGGGGAGTTAATACGCGTTGTACTCTTTTTCCCTTATAAGTTTTTGTCCCACTGAGTTTTCCTTGCAAGGTTTTTAACAAGGCAACCAAAAGGCGTATTGTTAGGTACGTGTACTCTTTTGCCTTCTCTATAATTTTTTTCCCATTGGGTTTTATATTAGTTAAGGTTTTAACGAGGCACATTATCTATAGAATAGACATACAAGGGGGAGTGTTATAAATAGAATTTTATTTATGGTGAATGTCCATATTTAGAGAGATTCTAGGGTTTATTAATTGGTGGCTAAGTCACCATCTCCCTATAAATAGAAGGTTCTATTCCATTGTAATTCATCCCAAATCAATGAGAATTATTTTTCTCTCTTTCTCTGCAATATTGTTTTTGTTCTTTTATTATTTTAAGACACCTTTTGTATTTTTATTGTTGGGAGGAAATCTGTGCATTCGGCATTGTATCTTGCCTTCCAGTATTATGTTGAAGTATCTTCAAACTGCCTGTCTTTTTCTAAATTTCACATATCTTGTCTTCTCGCAATGTCTAAGTGTCCTTTCTTTTCCTTGAAAAAACACCTTCGTTTTTACTCCTTTACAAGATATGTCGCTTCTTCATCTTAATTATAGCCAATCGTTGTTTACTCTTCCTCCTATTTCAATTATGGCACATCAAATCCCATCTTTTACTCCTAAGTTCTGTAATGTATTTCTATCTTCCCTTTTGGATGCAAGCAATAATGAAGACCCAAAAATTAACACAACTTTGGCTATCTTAGTGGTTGGTGCGAGGAACTTTATTCAATTTCCTCACCATATTATTTAACCAACAACCTTTATATCATGTTTAGGGTGCTCTTTATTTGGAATATGGTGGTTTCGTTTTCATACCTTTTGTTCGTGGTATGGTACCACTGAATGTCATATTGAAATCCTTCTCATCATTATGAACTGGGCGAAAAATGATAGTATATCATTTTTGTACTTACTACTTGTCGGCCCAAGTAAATATAAAAATTTGAAGACTGACAAAAGAACTCTGACAAGGACCAGGTTCATCTTGTGAAGCATAGTTGTGATCAACCCAAACATATGAGATGCACGTGAAGGAGGTAAACTTAAGTTATCAGAAGTGATATCTCCTGATCATGATCGAAAAGATTGCATATTGGATAAAGAGAAAGACTCCTTACACAAAGAGAACACAGTTTAAGAAAAGGATCAGAGTTAGAGTATGAGATCAACTAGAACTCCTCCACCATGGAAGAGTAGCATCTGTATCCTAGTCAATATCTAATTACTAACTCCTTAAATATCAGTGTTGTTATCTTTTACAGGTAATGCACATAAGCAGAAGTTAAACGTGGATTGAGAGCAAAATAGCAAGGCAATTTTGCAAGTAATTTATGTGTGATTCAAGCGTGCAAACCTGAAGCTACTTGAACCAGATAAAAGAACCAGTTCCAAGTGTCTATTTTTTATTTCTAGTTCAATTGTAGTAGGTGATTTTACATTGCACCTTTCAGAATTTATAGATACAATTGCATTAGGTACTTAGATTTTTCAAGTTAGAGTTAACTTGAAGTTGTCGCAACAGTTGAGGCTGTGTGTCACAATGAGATTAGAGTTAATCGTAGGTTTACAAAAGAGTTTTTGTAAATGCAGTTTTTGGCTTAGTGATTTTAGTGAAGAGTTTGGAAAAATCTACTGGAAAGTAGGTCGTGGTTTTTTCACCTTTTGAACCAGGCATTTTCCGCGTAAAATCTCTGTGTTCTTTATTTTCTGTACTTATTATTCTGCAATAGTAGTAGTTTGAATACATAGAAGAACCAGGTCCTTCTATAATCAAGTTAAATGAAAATTGGGAACCACACAAATCACCCCCCTCCCCTCTTCTTGTATGGTATTGAAGTCTAAAACATCAATTGGTATCAGAGCGGGTTATCCTTGAAGAGGTTAACACCTTAGCAACAAATCAAGATGAGTGCACCACCTGGAAACTGGAAAGGGCAATCCACTGTTAGGCCTCCACTCTTTAATAGTCAGTACTATTCCTGGTGGAAGAACATGATGAGAGACCACATCATAGGAGAAGACTATGAACTCTGGGACATAGTCACTGATGGTCCCCTGGCTATTACAAAGAATAATGCTGAAGGAGTGGACGTGCCAAAGACAAGAGCTGACTGCACTGCTGAAGATTTGAAGAAATGGGAAAAGAATGTCAAGGCCAAGAAATGGCTTGTGTGGGGACTAGGTCCAGGCGAGTACAACAGGATTAAAAGTTGTACCACTGCTAAGGAGACCTCGGACACTCTACAAGTGGCCCATGAAGGAACTCCTCTAGTAAAAAGATCAAGATGAACATTGTTATATTCTCAACATGAGAATTTCACCATGAAGGAGGGAGAAACTATCCAGGAGATATACACAAGTTTCACAACACTAACAAATGAACTTAAGTCTCTTGCAAGACTGGTCGTTACAAAAGTGAATGTAATGCAAAATAAAAGGCCAGTCAAAAGATCAAAACCTTTGTTCAAGAGAAAAATAGGTGGCCTGGATGGGCAAAAGCAATTTAATTCACCCATTTGCCTATAGAAAGGGACCTAAACTAGTTTGGGTTCCTAAGACTAACCCCTGATTTCCTTTTGCATGTCTAGGTGAAGGGAAGTGGCCAAATATGATACATGGATAGTGGCTATTTAAAGCATATGACTGGAAGCAAGAACCAGTTCCTTTCACTTGAGGATCTAAAATGAGGTAATGTCTCCTTTGGAAAAGGAAAGAAAGGTGAGATTATTGGGGTTGGAAAGGTAGTTAAGACAGACTCACATTCCTTTGAGAATGTCTACTTGATAGATAAATTTAAATATAGCCTAATCAGCGTATCACAACTATGTAACAGAGGTAACCTAGTAGCATTCACCTCTACCAAATATTTTATGATTAATATTACCACTGGCAAGATTTTTGCACGAAAAAAGAGTTAACAATATTTACATTGTAGATTTGTCCACTCTTTCAGAAAATGAACTCACTTGCTTGAGTGTGTTGGACAATGATCCCCTCATGTGGCACAAAAGACTTGGTCATACAAGTCTGAATCAACTCAACAAATTAGTCTCCAAGGACCTGGTGATAGGGTTACCTAACATCAAGTTCGAGGAAGACAAAGTTTGTGAAGCATGTGCAAGGGCGAAGCAGGTAAGATCATATTTTAAAAGCAAGAAAATGGTAATCACAACCAGGATGATGGAACTAGTACATATGGATCTCTGTGATCCAATGAGAATATTGAGCAGAGGTGGTAAGAAATATGTGATGGTACCTATTGATGATTATTCCAGGTTTACCTAGGTACTATTTTTAACATCTACGGATGAAGTATTTGACATATTTACCGTATTTGTTAGAAAAACTCAGAAACAACTAGGTAATCAACTTGTATCAATTAGGTCTGATCATTCAACTAAACTTGAAAATGCTAAGTTTGCTGAATTTTGTATTAAGCATGGTATAGGTCATAATTTCTCTGCCCCTAGGACTCCTCAACAAAATGGAGTAGTTGAAAGAAAGAATATGACTCTTGAAGATATGGCTAGGATTATACTTCTTTCTAGTAAACTGCACCATAGCTTCTAGGCAGAGGCTATAAATACTGCATGTTATATCATTAATAGATGCCTGACTAGACCTCTTGTAGAGAAGACTCCCTATGAGTTATTTAAAGGTAGAGAACCAAATATATCCCATCTTAGGGCATTTGGATGCAAGTGCTTTGTGCACAACAATGGAAAGGAATCCCTAAGTAAGTTTGATCCTTCATTCTTGGGATATTCTTCTCATATCAAAGCTTATAAGGTGTACAACAAAAGAACTTTGTGTGTAGAAGAAAGTGTACATGTAGTTTTTGATGAAACTAACATTCTTTTTGAGAGACAGGAACATGAAGATGAAGCCATTGGGCTGGTAAAATAATTGAGTGAAGTCACAGCTCAAGCTGAAGATGCACCAAAAGAAGGAACAGGTGATGAAACAGGCTCTTCCATCCAGGGCAACCTGATAGGGGGAACTGAACAAACAAGAACTGAAACCAATCGCCTAATTGAACTTGTCCATGAGCTTGTTCCTCAGCAACAGAACATGGGAGAAACATCAAATAGAAACCAGTTGGTTGTGAAACCTTACAAGTATCAAAGTTCTTATCCCATTGAGAACATAATTACTGATCTAACATATGGAGTTAAAAGTAGATCACAATTAAAGAATATGTGTGCTTTTGATGCTTTCTTATCTCTTATTGAACCTAAAAAATATTGATGAGGCTTTGTAGGATGTATTGGGTAAATGAAATGCAAGATGAACTCAATCAGTTTGAGAGTGTCAAGTTTGGCATCTAGTTCCAAGACACAAGGACAGATCAGTAATTGGCATAAAATGGTACTTCAGAAACAAGCTTGATGAAGATGAAACAGTTACAAGGAACAAGGCAAGACTGGTGGTCCAAGGTTATAGCCAAGAGGAGGGCATAGACTATGATGAGACCTTTGCTCCAGTTGCAAGACTGGAAGCAATAAGACTCCTCATAGACTTTGCAGCACACATGGAATTCACTCTTCATCACATGGACGTCAAAAGTGCCTTCCTGAATGACTACATAAAAGAAGAAGTGTTTGTCAAACAACTTCCAGGGTTTGAGAGCAAGGAGTGTCAGAAACATGTGTACAAATTAGACAAGGCTCTCTATGGACTCAAGCAGGCTCCTAGAGCATGGTATCAATGAATGTCCAAATTCCTTCTTGAACATGTCTACAAGAGAGATAAAATTGACAGTACTCTATTCCTGAGGGAAAAGGGTAAGGATCTTCTTATAGCACAAATATATGTTGATGACATAATTTTCGGGTCAACCACCGACAAACTGAGTAAGGACTTTGCCAAATTAATGGGGAGTGAGTTTGAAATGAGTATGATGGGTGAGCTTAACTTTTTCTTAGGCTTACTATCAAACAAAACCAAAATTGAACCATGATCCATCAGCAGAAATATGCAAAAGAGTTGATTAACAAGTTTAAAATGGATGAATTAAAGGAAATAGACACACCCATTGTAACAGCTACTAAATTAGACATAGATGAACCTGGTTCATCAGTTGATCAGAACTTGTACAAGTGTATGATTTTCTCACTTTTGTATCTTACTGCTAGCTTACCTGACATAGTTTTCAATGTAGGCTTTGTGCTCATTTTTAGGCAAATCCTAAGGAATCTCACTTGACTGCTGCCAAGAGGTTAATGAGATATTTGAAAGGCACTACTGATCTTTGTCTTTGGTAACCTAAAGGTAGTACCTTTAATCTAGTGGGATATGTTGATGTTGACTATGAAGGTTTCCTTATGGATAGGAAGAGCACCTCAGGTATGGCTCATTTTCTTGGTTCATGTCTGGTATCATGGGCCACTAAAAAGCATAATTCAATGGTCTTATCCACTGCTGAGTCTGAATATGTTGTTGTTGTCTCTTGTTGTGCTCAATTGATGTGGATCAAATAATAGCTGAGATATTTTAGTATTAAAGTTGGTTGCATTCCTATCTTTTGTGATAACATTAGTGCTCTAAGTATGGCAAAGAACCCAGTTCATCATAAGAGGACTAAGCACATAGATGTTAGACATCACTTCTTAAGGGACAACTATGAGAAAGGATTGATTACCATAGAATTTTGTGCTACTGATAAATAAATTGCTGATATCTTTACTAAAGCACTGAGTAGAGAAATCTTTGACAAAAATGAATTTTTTTTTGGCTAGGAAATCTGAAACTTGTGTAAATATCTAGATTAATTTCTACTCAGCTTCATACTGTAAATAGTATACTCTTGTGACATGTGTTGATATGACTCACTGATCTCCAACAATTTTTTTCTCTATTTTGGTAAATTGAGGCATGATCAAGAGAATTCTAAATGAAGAACCTAGTTCATGTGAGTGACAAGTTATGTTTTTTATACTCTGCACAATTAGAAATATAAATATTTAAATCATGAGCAGAGTCCTACCAATGTTAAAACATCAGAAAATCCTATCCATATGTTTTTTGAACCAGTTTCGTCCTTATTAGAATTCTAACCACCAAAAATACCTAAAATCTAAGGAAGCCTAACCATTCGTTCAACCTGTAATTTCAAGTTAAATAGACCTCTAGTTGACTTCTAAAGCTACAGTTATCCATTAAATGAGTCTTTCCCTTTAAATACCCATTATTAATTCCTGCCACCCTCATAATTCAAAACCGTCAAAAACCTTCTTCACTGTAAATTGCTTTCTTCTTCAAAAGTTTAACTCACAGACTCTCAAACAATCAGCTATAATGAATAACCCACAA
Organism: Nicotiana glauca; assembly: GCA_026770625.1. Lineage (NCBI taxonomy): Eukaryota > Viridiplantae > Streptophyta > Magnoliopsida > Solanales > Solanaceae > Nicotiana > Nicotiana glauca. The sequence goes on from MU682301.1 coordinate 75,585, forward strand.
TATAATACTGGAACTCCTCCACAACCTACTTCCTCTGATTCATCCTCCCTTCTTCCACCTAGCACGACTCCTCAACCTAGGAGAAAGCGAGTAAAAATGCTAGCTCGCAAAATGGTGGCATCTGGTTCTCTATCAATGAAAATGAACAAGAAATTAAAGGCGATTCAAGCCCAAGATTCTGAGGACTCAGAAGATTCGTTCAAATCTGCAAGTGAGGGGGAATGACCTGGGTCTTCTGACTCTGACAAGGCTCTAAAATCCCCTTCTACGGTAAGCTCTTCCTTGGCTGAAAATTTTGGAAAATAGGTTTGTTTTGGTTGGGCCTATCAGGGATGTGGAAATACCTGAGTTAGGAAGGAGTAAAGGTAAAAGAAAATTTAAAAATAAAAAGAGAGAGGGTAAATGTGGTGATGTGAGAGGAAAAGGGAAAGGAGTGGCTGATTCCTTACCCACTTCTAAATTGCCTGTACCGGCTATTTGTGGTGTTGCACAGGAAACTATGGAAGAAAGTGGCAAGAAGTCAGGGGAAGTGGTTAGGGGGAAGCTGCTGAGGGGTTGGTTAATCTAAGTTCACAGGCAAATGCACCTGGTTTATCAATTTAGGAGACCCTACTAGACCTTCTGGAAAAGGTAGGTGCCGGCTATGATCCAAAGAAGTGGAGAACTCCAACACCAAAAGCCTCCAGCACTACAAAACCTTCCAAGAAATGAAAGGCCTCCTCTCCAACAACTACTGAAATTCCTTTGCCAAAGGGAAAAGCCATAAGGAGTAGAGTGAAATAGGTTGAGAGTGGATTTTAAAAAGCTTTGGCTGAAAGCAAGAAAAAGAGGATGGACAAAGGAAAGTGTAAGGTTGCAGAGTCCTCTGAAGATGTAGATGTTGAGGAGATGGAACAGGTCCATCAGGAGAAAGATATAACAGCGGAGGTTCAGACCCCCAAAATCAAAAATACCAAGACTTCTTCCAAGAAGTCTTCACCTGTGTCTAAGGCTGCGGAACCTTCATTGGCCAAGAGGACAAGGTCTGCTATAAAAAACAAATAAGTTACAATCTCTAAAGATGAGGAATGGATTTGTGAAGAAGAGAGTAAGCCTGAGGGTGAACAGGCCAAGTTGGCCATGTTTGGCAAAAGAAAAATTTTAAAGGGAAGATTGCTGAAAGATTTGGTGGAACCAAGAATGGTTCGTTTGGTTGACACCCTAGTTGCTCAGGGCTGGAAGGACATGGTCTTTCAGATGAATGGGAGATTGGCCAGAAATGAAAGCATTGAATTCATGACAAATGATGAGGTCAAAGATGGCAAAGTTACAAGAAAGGTCAAAGGAGTTCAAGTGACCTTTGATGCAGAGAAGCTATGAGAGATTCTTGACATACCTGCTGAGGGATATGATGACTACACTAGGCAAAGATGTCCAAGTATGGATTCCCTTCCTTCTACCTTTGCAATCACTAGGAGATTCTGTGATGTTGAAGAAGTGAATGAGTCCAAGGCAGGAGAGAAGTCATATTGCTAACTATATGGACTTAGTTTTGATGGATTGTCTTGAAAGTGGAAGGCAAATTAACTGGCCCGCATTCATCATCAAGCTACTGGACAGGGTCATCAATGGCTCCAAGGCTCATGCCACCCCCTATAGATTTATTCTTACTACAGTTCTGGATAGGTGAAATGCGCCTCTGAAGAAGTGGGAAATGGCCACAAGAAAGGATTACTTTGGCATTAATACTCTACTTGCTTATGACTATTTAGTCAATGTCATTCCAAATGAACCTGGTTCATCCAAGAAGACACCGATCAACAGTAAAACCAGGGCTCATGTTCAGGAAAGTGAGGCCAAGGATGCTGAGATAACTAGGCTAAAGGCTCGTTTGGCATAGGTTGAATCTGAAAGAGATGGTCTCAGAACTGAGCTTACCATGGAAAAGGAGAAGAATGATGGGATTCTTCACAATATGCTGAATCTTCTCCAAGCCCAAAACCAATCCTCTAGCTCCCCCAAGCCTTAGGAATTCTAGCCTTTGTCTCCTGAACCTGTCTAGTACCTTCAATGACCCAGATTAGAGATTTTCTTTCTTTTTGCTCATGTTTTTGAATATTTTTACTTTATGGTTGTGGATTGTGGTAGCAACATATCCTCTATTTATGATATCTACTGTTTTTGCTCTTGTTGACTGTTAATATTTCCTTGATATTGTTTGCCTGATTACTAATGATTGATTCATGATTGCACTTGCAGTTACCCTATTGGCCATGAGTACTTATTAAAATCTAGGAATTACACTTTGTTTATGCAACTTTTCGATGATGCCAAAAGGGGAAAGAGATACTGTGCTTTACATATTCTGAATATGTGATGTTTATAACCTAATTAACCTGGTCCTTGATGATAAGAGAATTTTTCTAAACTTTGTATTGATGAATAAGCTGAGTTCTTAGAGGGCCTAAGTGAGTAAAAAGCATAGAGTTTGTCACTATCAAAAAGGGGGGAATTTGTTGGCCCAAGTAAATATGAAGTTTTAAAGACTGATGGCGCCTACTCGTGGTAGCTAGGCAAGCCAACTTACTCACCGTTTCCATTAGTAAAACCATTCTGTTGTCAATTTATAGCATCATTAATAATAACAACAATAACTGCGGAAGTCTAATTTTATAAGTCTGAAATAAATACGAAATGCTCAACAATATTCTCTACCCAAGATTTGGTGTCACATACTCACGAACCACTAAGAATAAACTACATATAAAGGTCTGAAAGAAATATAACAGCTGTCTGTCTCGAAACAATGAGGCAACAGTATAAATGAAAAACATAAGAAGAGACGCCGGGCCTGCGGACGCCTGCAAGGCTACCTCAGTCTCGTGATAATAAAATCCTGCTCCCGAACTACTGCTGCTGCTGCTGCTCAAAACCTGGACCTGTGCAAAAATGCACAGAAGTGTAGTATCAGCACAACCGACCCCATGTGCTGGTAAGTGTCTAGCCTAACCCCGGCGAAGTAGTGACGAGGCTAGACTGGACACCACATAAACCTGTGCAGTTATAAATATACAGCGGAAATCGAATACCAAGTAATTAACAACATGGGAGGGGGAAACATGCTATGGGGAAATACAATTAGCAGTAATCCAGAGTAACAACCAAACAGCTTAAAGTCCACAATGAAGCAAGAAGTCAATATTCAGACATAACCACAGATACCGACAACTGTTGCAGCGTGCAACTCGCTCCATAATTACCATCGTTGCGGCGTGTAACCCGCTCCACATATCATTGTTGCGGCGTGCAACCCGCTCCACATATCACTGTTGCGGCGTGCAACCCGACCCATATTATTTATCAGTTACCATTGTTGCGGCGCGCAACCCGATCCTCAGTGTCATTTGTTGCGGCATGCAACCCGCTCCTCAATATCATTTAACAGTCTGAGTCCCCAAG